>AWOL01S0034214.1:26209-70208 GCA_000715115.1 Nicotiana otophora | reverse complement strand
CTCTCCGCTAATAGCGAGGGTGATAAGAAGCACCTGGATTTGCACACAAAACATGTGCAGAAGAGTAGCATGAGTACACCATAACGGTACCCAATAAGTGCCAAGCCTAACCTCGGTAGAGTAGTGACGAGGTCATGTCAGGCCCACTGGTATATAATAAATAAAGCAGGAGAATATAACAGTATAATAAGAGACTGGAATTTAACAAAAGGAAAACACAGCGAAATAATAGTACAACACATAGGGATAAACAGCAGGGGATCTCCCGAGATACCGTCTCATAGTCCCAAAATGTAAATGTGTAGGGAGAACTCCCGAGGCACCGCCTCATATTCTCAAAAGTAAATGTGCATGGAGAACTCCCGAGGAACCGTCTCGTAGTCTCAAAAGTAAATGTTCAGGGAGAACTCCCGAGGAAACGCCTCGTAGTCTCAAAAGTAAATTTGCAGGGAGAAATCCTGAGGAACCGCCTCGTAGTCTCAAAAGTAAATGTGCAGGGAGAACTCCCGAGGAACCGCCTCGTAGTCTCAAAAGTAAATTTGCAGGAAGAACTCCCGAGGAACCGCCTCGTAGTCTCAAAAGTAAATGTGCGGGGAGAACTCCCAAGGAACCGCCTCGTAGTTTCAAAAGTAAATGTGCAGGGAGAACTCCCGAGAAACCGCCTCATAGTATCAAAAGTAAACACGCAGCTCAACCGATAAATACCAAAGTTAACAGCAGGAATTCTATAGTTAGACTGATAAAGAACAAGGAAAAAGCAGGAAATCAACTAGGCATGCTGCACAGAGTTAAAATTAGCAGTTAAAGCATGTAGACATGCGATATTAGACTAAACATGATAACTACACATATTAGTATAACTCAATTAACAATGAAAACAGGTTACTTCTCAGTAAAAAATCGGGTTTTACAACAAACAGCCCATGTACGCACTCGTCACCTCGTGTACACAGCGCTCACATATCACAACAGTACCAAATCCTAAGGGGATTTCCCCCACATAAGGTTAGGCAAGCCACTTAACAAGCTCAATCAATCAGTAAGAATGCCCTTTCCTCAATTATCCGACTCCGAATGGCCCAAATCTAG
This sequence comes from Nicotiana otophora, assembly GCA_000715115.1. Lineage (NCBI taxonomy): Eukaryota > Viridiplantae > Streptophyta > Magnoliopsida > Solanales > Solanaceae > Nicotiana > Nicotiana otophora. The sequence continues at coordinate 69,119 of AWOL01S0034214.1, read as the reverse complement.
CCAAACACAATTACATATCATAAATACAACTATAATAGACTAAGCTAACTAATGAAATCAAGCCTTTACCAAGAAATTCGAAAATTGCCCTAAAAGGTCTCCTTGGGCCCATGTCTCGGAATCGGGTAAAGTCACAAAATATGAACACCCATTCACTCATGAGTCTAACCATATCAAATTTACTAAAATCCGACACCAAATGGTCCTTCAAACCCCCAAAATTCACTCTCCAAATCCCTAGCCTCTAACCCCCAAACGTCACCTCAAAAACACACCAAGTAGGTGGGAAACCAGTAGGGAAACATCATTATTGAAGAAAAATGAATACAAGAAGCTTACCTCAGTTATCTCTTCAACATTCCTCTCAAAAACCTCCAATGTCCGAGGTCAAAATGATGAAAATGGCCAAAAATCTCGAAGTCTCGCTTAAAAAGGTTCTGCCCAGGCATTTCCGTACCTGCGGAGCCTGGGCTCGCACCTATGCGCCCGCTTGTGCGGATAAATGAGCACTTCTATGCAAACCACTTACTCCCATCTACCCCGCACCCGCGACCTATAATCCGCATCTGTACGATCGCAGATTCGGGAAAAACATCGCACCTGCGGACTCCGTTGATCCTCCTCACTTCCGCACCTACGGTTCCTAAGTGCATCTGCGGGCATCGCAGATGCGGAATTTTCCTCGCACCTGCGACCCCTGACCAAACATCCCAATCCGCTTCTGCGCTTGCCTCTATGCACGTGCAATTCCTTACCTGCGGTCCGTAAATAGAGGATCAGGGCTAATACACTCAAAACGACTGGCCGGATCGTTACATCCTCTCCCTCTTAAAACAATCATTCATCCTCTAACAAGCATAGAGACATACCTGAAATGGTAAAAAGATGAGGATAGTGGCTGCACATATCATGCTCGGTCTCCCAAGTCGCCTCCTCGACCAGCTGACCTCTCCACTGAACCTTCACGGAAGTAATGTTCTTTGACCTCAGCTTTCGAACCTGCTGTCCAAAATAGCCACCATCTCCTCAACATAAGATAAATCCTTGACCAACTAGACTGAACTGAAATCCAAGACATGAGACGGATCACCGTGATACTTCCGGAGCATCGAGATATGGAATACTGGATGAACTCCTGCTAGATTGGGAGGCAAGGCAAGCTCATAAGCAACCTCCCCAACATGTCAAAACACCTCAAATGGGTCGATAAACCTTGGGCTCAGCTTGCCCTTCTTTTCGAATCTCGTAATACCCTTCATGGGTGACATCCGGAGCAGGACCCGCTCTCCAACCATGAATGAACATTGCAAACCTTACAATTCACATAACTCTTCTTTCTGGACTGGGCTGTGCGAAGTCGATCCTGAATCACCTTAACCTTCTCCAGAGCATCCTGAACCAAGTCTGTGCCCAATAACCTAGCCTCGCTCGGCTCGAACCAACCCACTGGAGACCGATACCGCCTACCATATAGAGCCTCATACGGTACCATCTGGATGCTCAACTGATAACTGTTGTTGTACGAAAACTTCACAAGTGGCAATAACTGATCCCACGAACCTCCAAACTCCATCACACATGTACAAAGCATATCCTCTAATATCTGAATAGTGCGCTTGGACTGCCCGTCCATCTGAGAGTGGAATGCTGCGCTCAGCTCCACTCGAGTACCCAACTCATGTTGTACAGCCCTCCAGAACCGTGATGTAAACTGCGTACCCCAGTCAGAGATGATGCATACCGGTACACCATGAAGCCTGACGACCTCGCAGATATAAACTCGGGCCAGCTGCTCGGAAGAATAGGTAGTCATCATAGGAATGAAATGAGCTGACTTGGTCAGCGTATCGACTATCACCCGAACTACATCAAACTTCCACTGAGTCCGTGGAAGCCCAACAATGAAATCCATAGTGATCTGCTCCCATTTCCACTCTGAAATCTCTAACTTCTGAAGCAACCCACCTGGCCGTTGATGCTCATACTTCTCCTGCTGGCAATATAGACACCGAGATACATACTCCACTATGTCCTTTTTCATTCTCCTTCACCAGTAATGCTGCCTCAAATCCTAATACATCTTTGTGGCACTTAGGTGAATGGAATACAACGAACTGTGACCTTCCTAGAGAATCAACTCATGCAAACTATCTACATTAGGCACACATAGCCTGCCCTGCATCCGTAACACACCGTCATCTCCAATAGTGACTTCCTTGGCATCAGCGTGCTGAACCGTGTCCTTAAGGACGAGCAGATGGGGGTCATCATACTGACGCTTCCTGATGCGATCATAAAGAGAAGACTGAGAAACCAGACACGCTAATACTCGACTCGGCTCAGAAATATCCAATCTCACAAACTGGCTGGCTAAGGCCTGAACATCCAATGCCATGAGCCTCTCTGTTACAGGTAGATATGCTAAGCTCCCCAAACTCTCCGTCCGGCGACTCAAAGCATCGGCTACCACATTGGCCTTCCCGGGATGGTACAAAATGGATATCATAATTTTTAAGTAGCTCCAACCACCTCCGCTGACGCAAGTTAAGTTCCTTTTGTTTGAACAGATGCTACAAACTCCATTGATCGGTGTAAATCTCACAAGGAACACCGTACAAATAGTGCCACCAAATCTTCAAGGCATGAATAATAGCTGCTAACTCACGGTCGTGGACAAGATAGTTCTTCTCATGCACCTTCAGTTGTCTGGATGCGTAGGCAATCACCCTACCATCCTGCATCAATACCGCGCCAAGACTAATTCGCGACGCATCATAATATATAGTATAAGACCCGGAACCTGTAGGCAATACCAATACTGGGGTTGTAGTTAAAGCTATCTTGAGCTTCTGAAAGCTCTCCTCACACTCCTCTATCTACCTAAATGGAGCTCCCTTCTGGGTCAGCCTGGTCATACGTGCTACAATATATGAGAAACCCTCTACAAATCGATGTTAATACCCCGCCAAACCAAGAAAAATCCGAATCTCCGTAGATGAGGACGGTCTGGGCCAACTCTTCACTGCTTCAATCTTCTTCGAATCCACCTGGATCCCATCACTAGATACTACATGACCCAAGAATGCCACTAAGTCTAGCAAAAACTCACACTTTGGAAATTTTGTATATAACCTCTTTTCTCTCAGGGTCTGAAGCACAGTCATCAGGTGCTGCTCATGATCCTCCCGAGTCCGGGAGTACACCAGAATGTCGTCAATAAGCACAACAACGAATGAGTCAAGATAGGGTCGGAACACAGTATGCATCAAGTGCATAAATGTTGCTGGGGTGTTGGTCAGCCCAAATGACATCACAAGGAACTCGTAGTGACCATACCGAGTCCTGAAAGCCGTCTCCCGAATATCTGGCTCCCGAATCTTCAACTGATGATAGCCTGAATGTAAGTGAAAACACTCTAGCACCCTGTAACTGATCAAATAGGTCATCAATACGAGGCAAGGGATACCTGTTCTTCACTGTAACTTTGTTCAACTGCCGATAATCAATGCACATACGCATAGAACCATCCTTTTTCTTCACAAACAAGACTGGAGCACCCAAAGATGACATACTATGCCGAATGAAGCCTTTATCAAGCAACTCCTGTAACTGCTCCTTCAACTCCTTCAACTCAGGAGAAGCCATACGATATGGAGGAATAGAGATGGGCTGAGTGCCTATCAACAAATCAATGTAAAAGTCAATATCTCTGTCGGGCGGTATGCCTGGAAGATTAGCTGAAAATACATCTGGAAAATCCATCACTACTGGGACTGACTCAACTGTAGGGGTATCAATATTGATATCTCTCACATAAGCTAGATACGCATCACACCCCTTCTCCACCATTCGTTGAGCTTTAAGAAATGAAATAACTCTGCTGGGAGTATACTCTAAGGTACCTCTCCACTCTAATCGCGGTAATCCTGGCATAGCCAGCATCACAGTCTTAGCGTGACAATCAAGAATAGCGTAATGGGGAGACAACCAGTCCATGCCCAAGATAACATCAAAGTCTACCATACTAAGCAATAATAAATCGACTCTAGTCTCAAAACCACTATGAGCAATCAAACACGACCGATGCACACGGTCTAGAACAAGAGAATCTCCCACAAGTGTAGACACATAAACAGGAGAACTCAAAGAATCATGAGATACACCCAAATAAGAGGCAAAATAAGAGGACACATAGGAATAAGTGGAGCCTGGATCAAATAAAACCGACGCATCTCTATGACAGACCGGAACAATACCTGTAATGACAGAGTTGGAAACAACTGCCTCTGTACGAGCCAGAAGAGCATAATATCTGGCCTCGCCTCCCCCTCTAGGGCGACCTCTACCTCCCCGACTTACACCTCGAGCTGGCTGAGCAGGTGGGGCGGTAGCTGGTGCTGTAATCATAGCTTGAGGACTCGGTGGAGCACGCGATAGCTGAGAAGTCTGTGGAGGTGCACTCCTCCTAAGTCTGGGGCAATCCCTCACCATATGGAAAGTGTTTCCACACTCAAAACAAGCTCTCAGAGAGTGTGGCTGCTATGACTGGCTCGGGTTAGGTCTGCTGGACTGACCGCTAAAAGCACTCCATGCAGGAGGTGCACTAGATACTGGCGGTGCATAATAAGGCTCCTGGGGCCTAGAAGGGGCCGGAATAACACTGGTGGCTGGAAGAGCTGAATGAACGGGGTGACTCCCATAGCCCCTACCATGGAAAATTGAAGTTGGGGCACGAGTACCGCTATAAGTGCCAGACTCTCGAGACCTCTTGGCCTCTCTCTCCTCTCTCTCTCAAGCAAGCATACCCTCTAACCTCCTTGAAATACTCACAACCTGCTGGTAAGAAATATCCATCTCCAACTCCCGGGCCATGCTAAGCCTGATACTGGGGTGGAGTCCCTCAATAATTCGACGAACCATCTCTCAAACTATGGCAACCAAGGATGGTGCATATTGGGCCAAATCACTGAAGCGAACTGCATATTCTGATACAGTCATAGCACCCTAACGTAACTACTCAAACTCCGCGCACCATGCATCTCTGAGACTCTGGGAACATACTTCCTCAAGAACATGTCCGAGAACTGAGTCCATGTAAGTGAAGCTGCCTCGACCGGACTGCCCAACTCATAAGCATGCCACCACTGATTGGCTGCTCCTCTAAGTTGGAATGTAGTAAAAGAAACCCCACTCGACTACGCTACACCCATCGTACGGAGAATACAGTGACATTCCTCCAGGAAACCCTGGGCATCCTCTAACGCCAATCCACTAAAGGTAGGATGGTGGTACTTCTTGTACCTATCAAGTTTGAGCTGCTCTGCCTCAAAAACTCTTGCCCTAACCTCGAGCTGAGCTGGGGCTACTGGCTGTATCAGTATAATCTCTGGAACCTGGTCGACCTGAACCCACTACTCTAGAGTACCAGCGACGAGAGTCTGTGCTCCTCCCCCAGCCTGAGATGTGGCAGGATCAAGTGGATTTGATCCAGCCTGAGCTAAGGTGCTGAACATGCTCTAAAACTGGGATAGAGTCTCCCAGAGGGCTGGTACAGCAACGGTACCTCAGATGCCTGCCCTCCAGCTGGAGCTATTGGGGGCTCCTCTGTAGCAGCTCGTGCGGGTGCTCTGGCTCCACCGCGTGGACATCCTCGGCCTCTACCCCGGCCTTGGCCTCTCGCGACTCTAGTAGGGGGAGCGGGTTCCTGGTCATTAGATCCTCATGTACGTGTCCTCACCATATATAAGAGAATAAAATACAGAAGTTTAGAATTTTGAAGCCAACAATTTCGCACGACAAGGAATCAAAGAAGTGTAATTTTTCCTAACAGTTCCATACCTTCCCGAAGATAAATACAGACATCTCTGTACCGATCCGCGAGACACTACTAAACTTGCTTGTGACTCACGACACTTATGAACCTAGAGCTCTGATACCAACTTGTCACGACCCAATTCTCCCTCCGTAAGACATCGTGACGGCACCTGGTCTCTACGACTAGGTAAGACTAACACAATGCGGAAATAACAAAATGGAAGTAAAACTTGGCAACTAACAGCAATGGATAACTGAATAACTAGTAACAATGTCACTCGACATGTACAATAACCAATACTCTATAAATATATAGTCTTCCTAAAACCCGAAACATCGTAAGTCACAAGCTACAGAAGGAAAACTAGTATCTCTATACACCAGAGTTTAATAAAAGAAGTACGGAAGGAAAATGACATAGGAGAAAATAGAGGGGGACTCCGAGGTCTGCGAACGCGGAAGATGTACCTTGAAGTCTCCGTATAGTAGCAAGCACTCTCAGCTAATAACAGGGCTGATAAGAAGCACTTGGATCTGCACACAAAACATATGTAGAACAGTAGAATGAGTACACCATAATGATTCCTAGTAAGTGCCAAGCCTAACCTCGGTAGAGTAGTGACGAGGTCAGGTCAGACCCACTGGTATATAATAAATAAAAAAGGAGAATATAATACTATAATAAGAGACTGGAATTTAACAAAAGGCAAACACAGCGAAATAACAGTACAAAACACAGGGATAAACAGCAGGGGATCTCCCGAGATACCGTATTGTAGTCCCAAAATGTAAATGTGCAGGAAAAACTCCCGAGTTACCGCCTCGTAGTCTCAAAAGTAAATGTGCAGGGAGAACTCCCGAGGAACCGCCTCGTAGTCTCAAAAGTAAATGTGGGATAACTTCCTAGGAACCGCCTCGTAGTCTCAAAAGTAAAAACGCAGCTCAACTGATAAATACCATAGGTAACAGCAGGAATTCTACAGTTAGACTGATAAAGAACAAGGAAAAAATAGGAAATCAACTAGGCATGCTGCACAGAGTTCAAATAAGCAGTTAAAGCATGTAGACATGCGATATTAGACTAAACCGGATAACTACACATATTGGTATAACTCAATTAAGAATGAAAACAGGTTACTACTCAGTAAAAATTGGATTTTACAACAAATAGCCCGTGTACGCACTCATCACCTCGCGTACACAGCGCTCACATATCACAACAGTACCAAATCCTAAGGGGAGTTTCCCCACATAAGGTTAGGCAGGACACTTACTTTGAACCAAGCTCAATCAATCAGTAAGAATGTCCTTTCCTTGATTATCCGACTCCGAATGGTCCAAATCTAGCCAAATATAATTACATATCATAAATACAACTATAATAGACTAAGCTAATTAATGAAATCAAGACTTTAACAAGAAATTCTAAAATCGCCCTAAAACGTCTCCCCGGGCCCACGTCTCAGAATCGGGTAAAAGTCACAACATATGAACAGACATTCACTCACAAGTCTAACCATATCAAATTTACTAAAATCCAACACTAAATGGTCTTTCAAATCCCCAAAATTTACTCTCCAAATCCCTAGCCTCTAACCCCCAAATTGCGCCTAAACAACACACCAACTAGGTGGGAAACTAGTGGGAAAATATCATTATTGAAGAAAAACGAATACAAGAAGCTTACCTCAGTAATCGCTTCAAAATACCTCTCAAAAACCTCCAATGTCCGAGCTCAAAATGATGAAAATGGCCAAAAATCTCGGAGTCTCGCTTAAAAAGGTTCTGCCCAGGCATTTCCGCACCTGCGGAGCCTGGGCTCGCACATGCGTGCCCGCTTGTGCGGATAAATGAGCGCTTCTGTGCAAACCACTTACTTCCATCTGACCTCACACCTGCGATCTATAATCCGCATCTGCGCGATCGCAAATGCAGAAAAAACACCGCACCTACAGACTTTGCTGATCCTCCTCACTTCCGCACCTGCGGTACCTATGGGCATCTGCGGGCATCGCAGATGAGGAATTTTCCTCACACCCATGACCCCTGCCCAAACATTCCAATCCGCTTCTGTGCTTGCCTCTACGCACGTACGATTCTGCACCTACGGTCTCCCCACCGTAGGTGTGAAAACACCAGGAACCAGGAAAACTGTAGCAATCCCTCCAACTCCCGATTTGATCCGTTAACTACCCGAAATAAACCCGAGGCCCCCGGGACCTCAACCAAACATACCAACAAGTCCTAAAACACCATACTAACTTAGTCCAGCCTTTAAATCAAATCAAACAATGCTAAAAACACAAATTATACATCGATTCAAGCCTAATGAACTTCAAAGTTTCAAACTTCCACAATTGATGCCGAAACCTATCAAACCATATCCGATTGACCTCAAATTTTCCACACAAGTCATATTCAACATTATGGACCTACTCCAACTTTTGGAATCGGAATCCGACCCCGATATCAAAAAGTTCACTTCCGGTCAAACTTCCCATAAATTCGACTTTCGCCATTTCAAGCCTAAATCAGCTACATACCTCCAATTCACATTTCGGACACGCTCCTAAGTCCAAAATCACCCAACGGAGCTAACGAAACTGACGAAACACCATTCCAGAGTCGTCTTCACACAGTTACAACAAAACCTCCCGGCAAGTCACATAAGCAGAAAAGGATATGGGGGAAGCAGTAAATAAGGGATCAGGGCTAGTACACTCAAAATGACCGGCCGAGTCGTTACATAAGCGGGGAAAGTCCTCCAACTTGTTGTCCTTCTACTTGCTATTTGTCGCATCTTGGGAATCCTATGAAAGTACTCACTATTTTGACCCTCATGGTCTGACCAATACCCTCATCTGGATCTTATTTTTTGGATGTTGTCAAAGCATGGTTAACTGACTCCCAAGACCATGGACTTCTCTATTCCTCATAACACCTCACGTCCTCGGGTGAGCAATCATAGTATGGGGTCTAGGGATCAACTGATCTAGTTAACACTTGTGATGCCCTCCTTACTTCTTGCTCAATTGGGGCCATAGGGAAAACTGGTGATACTAGAGATCTTCCTGGCTCATCTAATACCATCGGGGTTGGAGACTCCCGTAGTCATGACTCATCTCATATCTCAGACGCATCTGTCTCGATAGAGGGCATATTATCTGATGGGTCTATCCATCTCAATAAAGGACATAACCTTAGACAAGTCTGTCTCAATGGAGAAACTTACTCCCACCTCCATCTCTGTCATAACCCTTGGATCACCGATAGTCCTTCCAGTGGATGTCATCTCTCATCTATAAGACAAACAATGATTAAGGTTAAAATTTTCATTCCTTATGACTCACTTCTATCGCATGATCTAGAAAATGAAGGAAAAGTAACCATCCTAAATGCCATGTAACCTCCTGTTTATAAGTGTGGCGCACAACACACCCATAAAAAACTCTACTAGACACGTCTTGTAGACATCCCTAGGATAGACCTTCTCATATACCAAGTTTGTCACATCCCAACCTTGGGGGTGTGGCAGGCATCTGGTGCCCTAAGGCCTGAGCGTACCAATCCTGATACCTATAATATACTCAACCATATGTGGGCCGACTGTCGTGCACCGTTTTCTCGTGAAAGCGGTCTTCGACATGTGACAACTCTTTTAAAGGGAGGTATTAAAAGAGAAGAGCTGCCACCTCATAATTTTTAAGGTGTGTTAGGGCACCTATTTGCACATAACTCTGTTTGACTAGTCTGTGTCACCAAAGATTGGGTAAGGGCTCAAATTACCTCAAAGAGAAGGTGTTAGGCACTCTTCGAGGTCCACAACTATGGGTCCCGGCCGAATTTTAAACTATGTGGATTATGTGATTAGGCTAGGTGATCGAATAAACAAAGGGAAATATAGAAGCCGAAGAGTCTTGTCATAACACATGAGAATTGATACAAATCTTTATTGATTACAAGGATACAACTACATTGGTCTATGTTAGGTGACTAAGTGTAAATAATAAGTATATAAAGAAAGGGGGCTCCTGAGTTTTTTAGCCTAAATGATCAACCCGTGCAATATAAATAATACTTCGCAACTCCCTTAAGGTAGGGGGTTGCTCATATTATTCAGCGGGCACAAACTATCATCTCCTGCTACCCAATTACTATGTTGAAGTTGTTACTTAAAGGCGCTCTAATTCAATTCTAAATCGTACCATATGCGTGCACTACATGTCCCATACATGCGGTCCAGGATACTTTGGACCTCTATTTGGGTGGTTATAGACTTTACCTAGGTTGCTCAAAATAATGAAACTAATCATGCATTCAAAACAAGTAGGACTGCACATAATAGCAAAGAGTGACTCATGAGCCTCCATACGTAACAACAAAGCATGCAAACAAGTTCCAGGCTACACAGTAGACAATGTAAAGATTAAGACGCATTTGAGTCATTAAGTCCTATGGGCATGATTTCAATATGATTCTGATTTCTGGTATCATGCAGGCAGTACTGCAATTTTCAGACTAATGCTTTGGCAGACTACAGGCATTGTAAATCCTATAAGCATAATTGCTAATTGTTTGCGCCATGAAACGATCCTAGAATTATGAATTACCAGTGCTGATTTTACAGATGTGTGTCTCAAGAAGGTGATAGTATCCTATAGGCAGGATTTCTAATAGTTGATAACTTAGGCAATGAAACAACCTTGAAAGTCTGGTATTAACAACGTTGATCTCATAAAAAAATTTTAAGCGAGTGACAACATCCTATAGGTAGGATTTCTAACCATTGACAATCAGACTTGATTTTATAATGTTGTACTCTTATAGGCATGTCATCTAGGCGAGGCAGCGTAATGAAAACAAATAGGAGTAGTTGATTAAAAGATTGGTGTCCTATAGTCATGGCATCTAGATGGGTAGTACACTAAAAATAATAGAAGCAATCGACCAATTGATTATTTGAAGTCCTATATGCATGGTATCTAGGTTGACAAAAAGCATATGTCATACATCCTATAGGCATGCTGTCTGAATGCACACTAGCAACATAGAATCGAGTATGGTAAATACTTGAACTAACGTGTTTGGACAGTGTGCAAGTGCGATGTGCGTGATTCCTACATCCATGATTTCTACTGATATGCAGAAACAAAGCAAGTTTAAACAAAGTAGCACATAAAGCNCTTTACTCTTATAGGCATGTCATCTAGGCAAGGCAGTGTAATGAAAATAATAGGAGTAGTTGATTAAAAGATTGGTGTCCTATAGTCATGATGTCTTGATGGATAGTACACTAAAAGTAATATAAGCAATCGACCAATTGATTATTTGAAGTCCTATAGGCATGGTATCTAGGTTGATAAAAATCATAAGTTATACATCTTATAGGCATACTATCTAAATGCACACTAGTAACATAGAATTGAATATGGTAAATACTTAAACTAACATGTTTGAACAGTGTGCAAGTGAGAAGTGCATGATTCCTATAGCCATGATTTCTACTGATATGCAGGAATAAAGAAAGTTTAAACAAAGTAGCACATAAAGCATGTAAACCCTATATACATGTTTTCTACCCTTTCATGCGAATATTAGAATATCCCACCCCCCTTTCATTAATCTCCCCATTATTCGTTATTACAAATTATTACAGGCCCAAATGACATAGTATAAACCTAAATATGACTGGTTAAAGAATGAAAGAACCAAAAACCCAATAGACCAAACACAGGCCCAATGCAAAACAACCCAGGGATGTCCCCTGTCCTTCAATGGTCTTAATCATTGCGCAACAGCAAACCCATACACCGCTTACCATAGCAACTTGAGTTTCATAATCAAACCCAACATGTATGGCCCAACAATAGGCCTAACGAATAACCTTACTTACTCAAATCAGCCATACAAGTGACAAAATGTTCATAGAATTAAATAAACAACTTAAACACTTAGTTCTTAGAGTTGTGGCTAACAACAGCTCTAGCCAAGACATATAAACATGATCAGGCTAGATTGGAAAGCACACAAGGAAAGTTTGTAATCATAGTTCTAGCGACAAAGTTTAAGAGTGACCCAATTGACTACGTAGGATAGTAAACCATTGCTAAGAGTTTCAATAACGAAGCATGGCTCATAGTCAACCTAGGGAACCTTAGATGAAGGTCTAAAAGATTCAAGCTAGAGGCAAACAAAGCACAGTCAACACATGAAAATGCTCATCATGAAACTCCCAAGGAACAAAGTAACAGAACCAACTCACATTCAAGCAATTGCTTCTGAACATTAATCATAATATAAGAAACATGTCGATTCTCAGAAGCAAGATAGGATAGTATTGAACATGATACTAGTCGGCCAATGTGGGAGGAGAGACTAGTTATGAGGTTTCCTTAGGTCTCAAATAGTGTTGAAGAGCACATGATTGCATAATTCCAAGCATACATTAGAACTTAAATAGCATGGAAACAGGCCTTAGCTAACCAGTACAACATCAGGAACTCAGCAGGTTGGGCAGGAATAACTTAACAAGGTCTGGCACATATGTATAGATTATTACAAAGATATAAGATAGAGCAGAGAACATGCATTTGTTTATAAGTAGTAGGGAAAGCAGGTTTAGGCTAGTAACCTGATCAGGAGTTGACTCTAGTGAAACATTAAGTTATACATGAATGACTCAACAAGAATTAGAACATGACTCGTCTCATCACAAACGTACAGAACAAAGTAAGAAGCTAAACTCAGAGTAAGCAACAATAATAGGCATTACACATTAGAGCAAACAGACTTGAGAAAAACAGAATCAGGACAACAAATGGGCAAATTCGATTACTAGGAAGGATAGAGCCTCAAGAAGAACTTCAGAGTATACAATAGCGTGTTGATTCAAAAAATCTCAGAGATATAGATATGCAGAATAGGAACTCAAACGAAAAGGAACAGAATTACAAAGGCCGTAGGTACTTACCAATTACCGATTAAGGAACAAGTAAATACGAAGAATAATTTTAGCAATACTCCAATGTCAAATAGCGAAACGAACAGTAGAACCCAGGAATTTTAGTGCGTCAGAGTTCCCAAGGGTTTTGAATGACCCCTGGGTAGTGCTCACACTGAGAAAGGTTTAATAATTGAATTCTGGTGGCCTTGGCTTTCGGCCGGCCAAGAAATTGAGCCTCAAAGTAGTATAAGATGAATAAGAATAAGAGAGTAGTGGTAAATTTTCTATGATTCAAGGTCTGTATCTATGGGAAATATGGGAAGGGGTTTATATAGTGTTGAATCAAGCAAGTAAACAAGGAAAAAAATCAAGTAAACACAAACAAAAAGAGTAAAATATCGCATGCAATCAGTAAAATAACCAGAAAGGAAAGAAATCAAACTTCAAACCCTAGTTAGGGTTTAATACTCAAAAATCAGCCAACGGGTATGAAGAATCAGGCCTTTATTCATGTACATGGATGAAATATTGTCGAAATCTCCAAGATTGAGGTTGATTCCAGTCCGATATAGAGATGGTAATTGCCAAAATTGGGCAGATACCTAAGTAATACCGTAAACGTATGACTAGTAGCGGAGAAACATAGATATGGTAAGCAAAATAATGGTAGAATATCATTATCAACGGGATTAGGAGAGGGAATTAAGGGAGAGGTGGCTAGGATTCTTCAGAAGAGTGAATAGGAGAGTTGAGGGGATTTGGGATGACAGTTAGGTGGGAGATGAGGTAGGGTTTCCGGGTTTGGTTAATTAAAAGGGATTGGGTGAGCGAGGGTCGTTGATCTTGAGAGATCAATGACCAGGATTTAAAGATGAACGAGGCGGGTCGTTTAAAGCGGGTACCGACCGGATTTATTAAAGAGTCGTTTGGTTTTGGGCCAGGGGGAATTGGGCTAAGCTTTGGTTCGAAATTAGCCTTGTATTGGGCTGGATTTTAAATACAATAAATTAAAAAAAGATAATTTAATAAAATAGCTAAAATAAATATTAATATATTATTTATGCAACTTAATATGTTAAAATAATAGATGAAGGTTATAAAAATATAAAAAACTATTTTGACCTTGAATAAATGATTAAATGCAATTTATTGTAAAGTATAGGTTATTTTTGCAAACAATGTGTAAATAACTCAAAAATGCAAAAATGTAATTATATGAAATAACGTAAAATGTTATAAAACATGCATGTGGGTATAAATAAAAAATTTGGATTATTAAAGCATCCCAAAATAATTTGAAGGGATATTTAATAAATATTGAAATAATTAAATGCGAGAAAATCAACTTTAAGCTTTAAAAATTATAGAAAATTCTTATATGAATCATGTAAATTAGGTAATAATGTAAGAAATAATATTTTTAAAGTATAAATGACATTTATAAAAACATGATGGCAAAAGTGGGTATCAACAACTGCCCCTCTTTACCTAGAAATGATGACCAATTTTGTCCGAAGTGAGTGAGGAATGATGTGTTTTGAAAAAATGGGGGCCGAACCTTGGTTCATGAGTTGCCTACATATCCTTGGCCGAACGAAACCGATGGAATTATTATAAGAGTGGACGCATGTTTCGAAAAGGACCTTTTGGATGCGATATTGTCGTGATCAATGCATGATTTCAGGTTGGAGCTATTAATGCAAATTTGATCGTTGCGGATGTATAAGGCAGATATTTGAACGGTTATAGAACAAGGGGTAGTCAATTGCTGATTATTGGTTATCTTTGAGGTGATCGAAGGATGTGAACATTGTGAATGGAAATCGGAGCGAGAATTGCTCCTGTTTGTAGAATGGTTACCTCCCGAGTTACCTGCAAAACTTAAAACACAATGCACGCCAATATATATGGGTTATTGCAAAAATTTAAACATGATGCAAATTCCCTTCGGACCATGAGAGTTGTCTTTGGATTTTGAGGATGATGTCCTTAGACTATGACGTCCTGGGCCATGAAGCGTGTGATAAGGGATTCGCAAGCCATGAAATGGTGTCCTCGGGCCATGAGGATGATGCCTCCAGATTATGACACTTTTGAATAATGATATGCAGTTTCGAGAGATCCTCTGACCATGGTATGATGTCTTCAGGCTATGAGGATGATGCCCTCAGAATATGGTGCTTTCGGACAATGTGGCGATATTTCAGCCCATGAAATGCAAAGATGCGGTGATATCGATCGTTTGATAGAGGAAACAGGTGATGCTTAGTCATATGCGAGAACGAGACGAGACAAAGCTTAGTCTTGTATGGTATGAGGATAGTGTTTTAGACCGATGCAAAGTGTGGAGACAATGTTCAATCTCATGCAAGGAAAGGCAGTGTTTATCCTTATGCAATGGTAAGGCAGTGCTTAGCCTCATGTAGAGAAAGGAGACGGTGCTTAGTCAGTAGAGACAATGCTTAGTCTCATGCAAAAGAAAGTCAGTGCTTAGCCTTATGCAATAATAGAGGCAGTGCTTAGCCTCATGCAAGGAATGGATACAGTGCTTAGTCTCATGCAGAGAAAGGCAGTGCTTAGCCTTGTGCAATAATGGAGGCAATGCTTGGCCTCGTGCTATGGTGAGGGCAGTGTTTAACCCTATGCAAGCAGCAGAGACAATGCTTAGTCTAATGCAGGAAAGACAATGCTTAGCCTTATGCAATAATGGAGGCAGTGCTTAGCCTCATGCGAAGAATGGAGACAATACTTGGTCTCGTTGAAAGAAAGGCAATGTTTAGCCTTGTGCAAAGAATGAGGGAAGTGCTTAGCCCTATGCAAGTAGTGCAATGATTAAATGCGAGAGGGCAAAGTATTTCTTAGCTTGACGAGTTTGTGCTTGGCAACTTCTGTCGGTATAAAGATAGTGATCTTGTTGTGTGCATATATTTGCGGATGTTCTTGTTATATTCACCGTGCCTGTATCCAAAGGAAAATTGTGAGTCTGGAGGGGAAAGGTTAGTTCGTGCTCTCGATTCCTTTCTTTGCCTTCGTTCCTGTCTTGAGGTCTTATTTGAGTTTCCCCGCGTAACGTCTGGCTACTATAGAATGAAATTTTCAAAAAATATGCATTTGTGATAAATTATTTATATATAAAAATGTAATTGTTTGAAATATGTGATAATGCATGAGAGCAAATAATTCTGTTGAAGTGATGACTGTGACATGCTTTTGAGACATTGCAACCTCCTTAACTCGGAATTTTGAGGACCCTCCTCAAAATTCTGCCCCAGTTTAAATGCATACTTCTGATGATACATTCCTTGATAATTCTAAATACGATGAGATCGGGCAAACGTGAGACCTTGCACCAGTTTTTGACCATAGAGGGGAATGAGGATTTTATTATGATGTGACCGAATCCACAGGGCTGCCTATGTATCCCCTCTTAAATGGGAATCAGGTCAAGCGTAGTTCAGGTTACATCAAATAGAAAGTGCAAACATAGCCTTAAACATAGTATCTCTTGACTGCGTCCGAATTGATAGGTTTTGGCTAAATCTCTCAATCCATCTCTGCAAGTATAAGGGCTACTCCTGATAGTACTCGATGAACCATATAAGGGCCTTGTCAGTTGGGTGAGAACTTCCCTTTTGCTTCATCCTGATGTGGGAAGATTCGTTTCAGCACCAATTGTCCCGGTGTGAATTACCTTGACCTAACATTTTTATTGAAAGCTCTTGCGATTCTATTCTGGTAGAGTTGACTGTGGCGCACTGCGTTCATTCTTTTACCATCAATGAGAGCTAGTTGTTCATACCGGTTCTGCACTCATTCTGCGTTGCTGAGCTCGGCCTCTTGTATGATCCTTAGGGAAGGAATTTCCACTTGGGTAGGGATAACAGCCTCGGTACCATAGACCAGTAGGTAAGGGGTTGCCCCAGTGGACGTGCGAACAATGGTGCAATACTCGAGCAAACAAAACGGTAGCTTTTCATGCCATTGCTTGTAGTTGTCCACCATTTTCATATATATGTTCTTGATGTTCTTGTTGGCAGCCTCTACGGCTCCATTCATTTGCGGCATGTATGCTGTAGAGTTCTGATGCTTGATCTTGAATGTTTCACACATAGCTTTCATCAGGTCACTATTAAGATTGGCGGCGTTGTCAGTAATAATTGACTCAGGTACTCCAAATAGACAAATAATGCGGCCCCGAACAAAATCTGCTATGACCTTCTTAGTTATAGCCTTATAGGATGCGGCTTCAACCCATTTTGTGAAGTATTCTATAGCCACCAAAATGAACCTATGTCCGTTTGAAGAAGCGGGTTCGATTGGTCCGATGACATCCATGCCCCAAGTAGAGAAAGGCTAGGTCGAACTCATCGCATTGAGTTTGTTGGGTGGTACTCGTATCATATCAGCATGTATCTAGCATTGGTGAAACTTTTGAACATATTTGATGCAGTCTGTTTCCATAGTCATCCAAAAATACCGTGCTCTTAATATCTTCTTGGCCAAAACGAAACAGTTCATGTGGGGTCCGCAAGTTCCGGCATGTATTTCTTTGAGCAATCTAGATGCCTCCTTGGCATCGACACATCGCAATAATCCCAAGTCAGGAGTTCTACTATACAAAATTCCTCCACTTTGAAAGAAATGATTGGCCAATCTTTGGAGCGTGCGCTTCTGAGTGTGTGTAGTATTATCTGGATATTCTCCCTTTTCCAAGTATTCCTTGATGTTGTGAAACCACAGATTTCCGTCAAACTCTTCTTCAATATGAGCACAATAAGTTGGCTACTTATGAATTCCTATTGGGATAAAATTGATAAAATTCTTGTCTGGATGTTGTATCATGGAAGACAAGGGGGTTAATACATCTGCAAACTCATTCTAAATCCTTGGAACACATTTGAATTCTATCTTTATGAACCTCTTGATCAACTCTTGTACACAATGCAAGTATGGTAATATTTTGGTTTTCTTAATAGCCCATTCTCCTAGAACCTGGTGCACCAATAGATTAGAATCTCCGATTACCAGCAACTCCTGAATGTTCATGTCGACAGCCAACCCGAGTCCCAAAATGCAGGCTTCATATTCTTCAATATTATTGTTACACGAGAACCTGAGTTTTGCGGATACCGGGTAATAATGACCGGTTTCTGATACTAAGACAGCTCTGATGCCCACTTCCTTGAAGTTTTCTGCTCTGTCGAAGAACATCCTCTAACCGTCGTATGCTTTGATAATGTCTTCTCCTACAAATGACACCTCTTCGTCAAAAAAATACGTCTTCAATGGTTCGTATGCTCCATCTATGGGATATTTTGCCAAGTGATCAGCCAATGCTTTCCCTTTGACTGCCTTCTGAGTTACATAGATGATGTCGAACTCACTTAGCAATATCTGCCACTTTGCTAACTTACCCGTAGGCCTGGGTTTCTGAAAGATCTATTTTATGGATCCATCCTTGATATGAGATATGTAGTGTATACATAGAAATAATGTCTCAACTTCTGGGCTATCTATGTCAAAGCACAACAGGTGCATTCCAACAAAGAGTACCGGGCTTCGTAAGGCGTGAACTTCTTGCTCAGATAGTATATCGCCTGCTCTTTCCTCCCAATTTCATCATGTTTCCCCAGAATGCAGCCAAAGGCTCTATCCAACACGGACAGATAAAGCAACAGAGGTCTTCCTGGTTCTGGCAGGACCAACATGGGCGGTTTAGATAAATACTCCTTGATTTTATCGAAGGCTTTCTGGCATTCCTCGGTCCAACTTGTTGCAGCA
Source organism: Nicotiana otophora (assembly GCA_000715115.1). NCBI lineage: Eukaryota > Viridiplantae > Streptophyta > Magnoliopsida > Solanales > Solanaceae > Nicotiana > Nicotiana otophora. The sequence goes on along the minus strand of AWOL01S0034214.1, from coordinate 50,581 downwards.
TCTTTCCTTAGCATTTTGAAGATGGGCTCACATATCACCATTGATTGTGCTATAAAACGGTTGATATAATTGAGGCATCCTAGAAAACTCATCACATCTTTCTTATTCTTTAGTGATGGCAAGTCCTGGATAGCTTTGATTTTTGACGGGTCTAACTCAATACCTTGGCTGCTGACAATGAAACCTAACAACTTTCTAGTAGGGACTCCGAAGCCACATTTTCAGGGTTCAACTTCAAATTGTATTTTTGAAGTCGATCGAAAAATTTCTTCAGGTCTGCTATGTGATCCGAACTCCTTTTAGATTTGATAATAACATCATCCACGTACACTTCTATTTCCCTGTGTATCATGTCGTGGAAGATAGTCATCATGGATCTCATGTAGGTGGCCCCAGCATTCTTCAAACCAAACGGATAAGTTTATAACAATATACCCCCATGGTGTGATAAAGGCGGTCTTTCCAGCATCCTCTTCGTCCATCCATATCTGATGATATCTTGCGAAGCAATCCACAAAGGATGTGGATTGGAGTTCATGCTTGGCGCAATTGTCGATTAGTATGTGCATGTTAAGCAATGGGAAATCATCGTTAGAACTTACTCTGTTCAGATCTCGGTAATCGACACATACTCTAACTTTCCCATCTTTCTTTGAAACCGGCACAATATTGGCTAACCGGGTCGGGTATTCGACCACTCGGAGAACCTTGGCTTTAATTTGTTTGGTGACCTCCTCTTTTATCTTTAAACTCATATCTGGCTTGAATTTCCTGAGCTTCTGTTTTATCGGTTAACACATAGGATTGGTGGGTAGCTTGTGAGCTACTATGGATGTGCTTAACCCAGTCATATCGTCGTAGGACCATGCAAAAATATCCTCATATTCCTTTAGGAACCCGGCATACTCTTCTTTCTCTGATGGTGATAGATGAATGCTTATACGAGTTTCCTTGACTGTTTTAGAATCCCCTAAGTTAATGGCCTCAGTTTCCTCCAAATTAGACTTTGGTTTGTTTTCAAAATTCTCTACTTCAGGTATTACATCATCTTCCAGATCTTCCGAATCATTGTCCTTATGTTGCATTGTCTCATTACATGTCACAGTCGTAGGTTCATCAGGATATGTAATAATTATGCTGAAAAGAATGTAGAAAGATAATAATAAATATGAAAAACAGTAATGCATTAATAAAACTTTAAAATGTCAACACGTACGACTCGATGGATCGAGTAATTATTTCAAAATAAAATACTAAAAATGTCTTAAATGCTTAAAACAATTTGAAATCAAGTCATGCTAATTTGCTAGTCTACCCAAGAACTCGGCGAGCCCGGGATGGTGCAGCGGTCAGGTTCTTGAGAACAACTCCTTATTCCATTGTCTGAATGGTAAGGTCTTCCTCCTGCTCCTCCTCCTCCTCCTCAACAATTGCACTGCAGTCCATGTATTCTTCATCCAAAAACAGCTTCCTCATACCAGCCAAAATCTCATCTTCCTCGGATCCCCACATCATGTCAGCCTGACGGAATGTCTGGTGCAGAGGTAGTATGGGTTGTTCCAGTGGATGATAATGGGTGCGCCATGGCGATATCCAATCCTGATGTTTTTGTACTGTAAATTCATCCCCGAGTCCAAAGGTCATGTTATGATACTATGGTTGTATGGGTTTAGTGATACCCTAAAGTTTTTACCGAGACCCTTTCCTGGTTCATATCATGTCCACAGCAATATGCTTTCTATCTTCTTGCTCCTCCATCTATCTTTTTCAATTACGTTTACCCGCTCAATGCGGTGATATGTTTCTCCACCCAACTTCCTCCTATTTTTGATGACTGGAATGGTCTGGTTGGGGTAGATAGGGTTGTTTCCGTCTCCATGAATGATCACCTCCTGATGATTCCATTCGAACTTCATAGCTTGGTGCAGAGTAGAAGCCACTACCCCAGCTGCATGTATTCATGGTCGTTCCAACAATAGGTTGTAAGTAGCAGATATATCTAGCACTTGGAACTCAACGTCAAAACAAGTCGGACCCATCTGTAGATCAAGGTTGATTTCCCCAATAGTGGTTCTCTAAGATCCATCAAATGCCTTCACATTCATGCTTCCCATTCGTATCCATGCAGGCCCTTACCTAATCTTTTCAGAGTGGTCAATGGACATATGTTTAGACTCGAACCTCCATCTATTAGGACCCTGGCAATGAACTTGTCCTCAAATTGCACTATGATGTGCAATGCCTTGTTGTGACTCAATCCTTCTGGCGATAATTCATCTTCATGGAAATTGATTTTGTGACTCTCCAGTACCTGCCCGACCATGTTAGCCATGTCTTCACTAGTGATGCCGGCGGGTACATAAGCTTCACTCAACACTTTCATCAAGGCATTCTTGTGTGCGTCTGAATTTTGAAACAATGATAAAAAAGGATATCGGAGTAGGAGTCTTATTAAAGTGGTCAACAATGGAGTATTCCCTTGCTTGTATCTTCCTCCACAGGTCATCAGTGCCAGTCTCAACAACAGGTGGTTTAGGTGCAGCTTCTTTGTTTGTTCCTCCCAGATTCTCAGGTGTGTAAACTCTTTCAGTTCTAGGCATACCTTGCGCGACACCTGTTTCTTCCATTTTGGCTTTTCCCTTTCTTCTTGCTTCCGCAACATAATCCCATGGGACGACATCAGACTTGTACGATGGTATGGGAGCTACCATTACAGTAAAGGGTGTAGCTACCTCAACTTCAAATGGCGCCTGGGTTTGTACCACAACTGGCATGAGGGTGATCGGAGATGTTTTAGGAGTGTCCCCCTCTCTAATGAGTCTGACGGTCGCTTCCTGATCCCATTCCTTATCAGTTTCTATCATGTTCACTCCCTCACCTCTATGATCCGAGAGAGGGTTATTGCAGACATTCGGTGCAGCTTCCTTTGCTGGTATAACCTTAGTGTCGATCAACATCCGAATCTTGTCTTTCAACGTGCGGCATTCCTCAATTGTATGACCCTTCATGCCTGAATGATAAGCACATGTTTTGTTGGGGTTTATCCATTGGGAAGGATTTTTCACAACAACAGCAGGAATAGGGGTGACGTAACCAGTGGCCTTCAGTCTCTCATATAGTTGGTCTTCTATTCTCTCTTCCAACTTGATGATGTCTGAGAACTTGTGATTCTCGATGACCATCAATCTTTCATAATACTGCAGATCTTGAGCTCTAACAAAGAACTTGTTCATTTATTCTTCTTCGAGTGTTGGCCTTACCTTTGTGGCCTCTGATCTCCAACGAGTATCATACTCGCGGAAGGTTTCTGTCTGCTTCTTCTTGAGGTTTTGAATATAGAAAATGTGTGGCGCATTTTCTGTGTTGAACCTGAATCTGTCCATGAAGTTTGATGCCATACTTACCCAATTTGCCCACTTCTTTGGGTTTTGACTGATATACCAAGACAAGGCGTCTCCTGTAAGACTTCGCATGAACAGCTTCATGCGTATTTGTTCATTCTTACCTACTCCTACAAGCTTGTCGCAGTATGTTCTAAGATGCACCTTCGGATCACCAGTGCCATCGAACATTTCGATCATTGGAGGTTTGTAACCCTCTGGTAGTTCCATATCTGGCTGGATACACAGATCTTCATAATTCAGACCTTCAACGCCTTTCCCACCTTCAACACTCTGGACTCTCCCAATAAGTTTCTTGAGTTCCTCCGCCATGTTTCTAATAAGTAGGTCCTTCTCAGTCGGTTCGGGTATGTATAGGGTTTGATACAGGGTATGGGATAAGGTTTCCACATATATCGGATTACTTTGATGAGTTCCTAAAACTTGGATATATGGGTGGTCGTTGGTTGAGTTTTGTGGATGGGGAGTAGGTTGCGGTGCATTTTGGTGAGTGTGATAAGTAGTGGTTTGCGGGTATTGAGTTTGATGATGGTGATGTTGTTGAGGGGTTTGCACTGGTGGTGGGTTAAGGTTATGGGGAGGTGTGGGGATTCTGATATTGGTGTGGTGCGAGATGATTTGGAGCTATGGGTGGTTGATTCTGGTTTTGTGTGTTTTGTGGCGGTGTTTGGTTATGGGTAGTCGGGTTTTGCAGGTTGATATCGGGAATATTGAGAGTAAGGGAAAGGTTTGCCAGATTTTGGACCTGCTCAAGCTCACCCTATAGTTCCATGATTTTCTGCTCCAAACGTAAGACCAACTCATTCTGTCCCGGAGTGCTTCTACCATCTAAAGTTTCAACATTTTCCGCCACAACAACATTATCTTTTCGGATACCACTTAAATCATCCATTTTCCCTTTGCCCTTTCTTTTGCTTTTCGGGTCGCTAGGTGGAGGAGGAGGTGGAGGACCTCTAGATCTAGTGTGGTATGTTGATGATGCCAGTATGCACGAACCAACCTTTGGGAATGGGAATAATCAAAAAGAAAGAAAAAAAGCAAAAAGGTAACCAAGTCAGTAAGGTTAAATAAAAGAGTGTTCACAATATTTATACATGTTTTACAAAGTCATGCAATAATTCGCGTCCTAATTTGGGGGACCTCATTGTGCTTGAGGTAAGACTAAGCGACGCATAGACTTGGAGAAAATTGATGCCAACTTTGCTTCATTTCATTAATGCGAAAATAAGCCAAAATAAACTTTCACTAAATCAACAATAGTAATGAAGTCACTAATGGTATTAGGCCTTATTACATCGAAATCTAATCTAAGCTAGAAAGTAGTAAAGAACATCATCTCCTAATATACTTAGTCCCTGAAGGACCTTCTCCATGCTTGGCTCTCTTGACCCTATCAATCATGTTCCCCAGATCGTGCATGTCCAGCAATAATTAAGTTTTTGCCAGCTTTCCTCCTTCATCGTAGTCCATGCCCTAACAATCCCAAAGTCTATTCCGCATCTTCCCTTCTAGCTCCATCAGTCCTTGCTCCAAGTATTCTAATCTCTCCATCGACTTAGTGGCAATCTCTTTCCATTCCCTTATCGCCTCCATGTTTGCCTTATGTCGCTCCAGATGCTTAGCTTCAGATTCAAACACCCTTTTGCGTAACCTCTTATACTTCACCTGTGCCTCAGCCACTTCATCTATCATCCTATCCTTTAGATTGACTCCTTGTTTGACATCCCCAGCTAAGTTGTCTTCTAACCATGATAGATAGTAGTACATATGGCTGGCGTGATACCTGTCTGGCTCAATGGTTTCTCCTTCCATGATGATCTTTTGGTTCCACATGTGTTGTGCTTCGAACTTAAATGGGATGACATCTCCCTTGAAATTTGCCTTGTACTGGACCATGTTGGAAACCTGAGGTATGACTTGTTTTCCTCCCGCTTGCCTCATTATCCTTATAGAAGCGTAAGGGCAGATGCCTCACAGCCTGATCAACACCAAGTGAGTAGTCCCTTTTGATCTAATGATGAACTCACTACTAGGAAACCATTCAAACATCCAATGCACCTGTTCGTCTGACAGATTGTTGAAGAAACGCACCCAACCTACAATATTTCCAGGCTTTGCAAACCTGTCTGGAATAAACGTTATTTTCTTTGGGTTATGCTATGTAGTCATTCAGTGGCCTTCGCAAAAGCTATTGACGGTACTCTCCCCTCTGAAAGTGTCCTAGCAGCCAAACTTGTAGCAGTATATTACAACCCTCAAAGTGTCTGAATCCCTACTTGCACTGATCCAGAGCATGGTACATCTCAGCAATGATCATGGGGATAATAGTGTAAGTTTGTCCTTCGATGCTATCCATTAAGGTCTTAGTGACCATGGCTAAGCGAGTATGAATCCTTCCTCCTTACATCGGAAATATCAACAACCCCAAGAAGCATACAATGAACACATAAACCCGGCGATGCGCCCATCCTAAGGAAGTAATGGCTAGTTCGTCATGATGAAGGCGATATGATTTTCTATGCCCATAACGCTTGTAGAGAAACTCAAAAGGGATGTATGACTTCTTTGGGCATACCAGTTCATCATTCTTCTTCAAACCCAACATTTTCATAAAACTGTGGGGAGTGCGATTTTCTGGCACCAGTAGTCCTGGACTATCCCATGGAAACTTGGCGAAACCCCCTATTTCTTCTAGGAGAGGAGTCATTTCTATATTTTCGAATTAGAAAATAGCTCTTTTCTCATCCTAGAACATAGTAAAGGCCTCGATCAGTTCCCTATTTGGTCGAATGTTCATCAAAGATGGCATGTCACCAAGTACTCTCCTCACATGATTTTTATCGCAAGGTGTAAGGTCTTTTCTACAGTCAAGTAGTAAAGGTGGGATGTTCTGGACCATACCGAACATGGGGATTTCATGCTTCATTTTCTGCAAACAAACAAAAGTTAGCCCTTTCCCCCTCCATATTCGACTACTTACGCAGTAATGATCAACATGTTGGCACATTTTCTCCAAGTGATGCACATAATATGATAGTGTCCATTGGGTTTGTGAAAATCCCGTCGGACTTTGGACAAGGTTTTATCTAAGTGGGTTGTTACATCAATGATGTCTCAATCCGTACTAGGTTTAGCATGATGCATGTATATTTCAAATCGGAGTGTGGTTTCTAGAAGGGTATAGACTGGTACTCTCAAGTGGATAACTAGAGAGGTAAAGGCACAGAACCGTTGACTGCACCGCTGATCTACTAGTCTACCGCAAATAAACTTTTACGATTTAAAAGGGTGATTTTAGGAAAGCGCAGACACTCATCAAGCGCCGCTATGTTGATAATAGACACGAGTGTATTATGATGTGGAGCATGCTTTATGCACAAATAGTAACCCGTTGCCATGTATTTTCATGATAAGAATACATAAAAGCAGTAAATAACATAGTAAAGGTGAACATGAAAAGAATAGAAAAGAAAAGAAAGACAAAAAGAGAAATCAGTTTAGCTCATGAAAATGTGCGATGACGTAATGAAGCAAGTAGGGAAATAGGGATGGGAGAATCGTGATACAGTAATCTTAGACACGATGAAGGAAATGGAGAGACGTCATACATGTCATAGCATATAAAAGAGAATAAAGGGAGGGATATACATGTCATAGCAATTTAAACAAATAAAGGAGAATAAGGGGAGGGATGTACATGTCATAGCAATTTAAACAAATATAGGAAAATAAGGGAAATAATCCACATAAGTCAAATTCGTTATGGTAAAAGCCTAAGTATATCCCCAACAGAGTCGCCATGTTATCGCCCCCCGTTTTCTCGCAAAAGCGGTTTTCGACATGTGACAACTCTTTTAAAGGGAGGTATTAAAAGAGAAGAGTCGCCACCTAACAATTTTTAAGGTGCGTTAGGGAACATATTTACAAATAACTCTGTTTGACTAGTCTGTGTCACCAAAGATCGAGTAAGGGCTCAAATTACCTCAAAGAGAAGATGTTAGGCACTCTTCGAAGTCCACAATTATGGGTCCCAGCCGAATTTTAAACATGTGGATTATGTGATTAGCTAGGTGATCGAATAAACAAAGGGAAATATAGAAGCCGGAGAGTCTTATCATAACACGTGAGAATCGGTACAAATTTTTAATGATTACAAGGATACAACTACATTGGTCTATGTCAGGTTATTAAGTGTAAATAACAAGTATATAAAGAAAGGGGTCCTGAGTTTTTTAGCCTAAAGGATCACCCCGTGCAGCATAAATAATACATCGCAACTTCCTTAAGGTAAGGGGTTGCTCATATTATTCAGTAGGCACAAACTATCATCTCCTGCTACCCAATTACTATGTTGAAGTTGTTACTTAAAGGCGCTCTAATTCAACTCTAAACCATACCCTATGCGTGCACTACCCATCCCATACCTGCGGTTCAGGAGACTTTGGACCTCTATTTGGGTGGTTCTAGACTTTACCTAGGTTGCTCAAAATGATAAAACTATCCGCGCATTCAAAACAAGTAGGACTGCACATAATAGCAAAGAGTGGCTCATGTTAGCCTTCACATGTAACAACAAAGCACGCAACCAAATTCCAGGCTACACAATAGACAATTTAAAGCTTAAGACGTATTTGAGTCGTTAACTCCTATGGGCATGATTTCTATATGATTCTGATTTCTGGTATCATGCGGGCAGTAATGCAATTTTTAGACTAATGCTTAGGCAGAGTACATGCATTGTAAATCCTATAGGCATAATTTCTAATTGTTTTCACAATGAAACAATCCCAGAATTATGAATTACCAGTGCTGATTTTACAGAAGTGTGTCTCAAGAAGGTGACAATATCCTATAAGTAGGATTTCTAATAGTTGATAACTTAGGTAATGAAACAGCCTCGAAAGTCTAGTATTAACAACGTTGATCTCATAAACAATTTTTTAAGCGAGTGACAACATCCTATAGGCAGGATTTCTAACCACTGATAATCAGACTTGATTTTATAATGCTATAATCTTATAGGCATGTCATCTAGGCGAGACACTGCAATGAAAACAAACAGGAGTAGTTGATTAAAAGATTGGTGTCCTATAGTCATGGAATCTAGATGGGCAGTACACTAAAAGTAATAGAAGCAATCGACCAATTGATTATTTGAAGTCCTATATGCATGGTATCTAGGTTGACAAAAAGCATATGGCATACATCATATAGGCATGTTGTCTGAATGCACAACTAGTAACATAGAATCGAGTATGGTAAATACTTGAACTAACGTGTTTGGACAGTGTGCAAGTGAGATGCGCGTGATTCCTATAGCCATGATTTCTACTCATATGCATAAATAAATCATGTTTAAACAAAGTAGCAGATAAAGCATGTAAACCATATAGACATGTTTTCTTCCCTTTCATGCGAATATTAGAATACCCCAGCCCCCTTTCATTAATCTCCCCATTATTCATTATTACAAATTATTACAGGCCCAAATGACATAGTATAAACCTAAATATGACTGGTTACCGAATGAAACAACCAAAAACCCAATAGAACAAACACAATCCCAATGTAGAACAACCCAGGGAAGTCCCCAGGCCTTCAATGGTCTTAATCTTCATGCAGCAGCAATCCCAAACAATGCTTACCATAACAATCCGAGTTTCATACTCAAACCCAACATGTATGGCCCAACAATAGGCCTAACGAATAACCTTACTTACTCAAATCTGCCATACATGTGACAAAATATTCATAAAATTAAATAAACAGCTTAAACACTTAGTTCTTAGAGTTGTGACTGACAACAACTCTAGCCAAGACATATAAACATGATCGGGCTAGATTGGGAAGCAAACAAGGCAAGTTTGTGCTCGTAGTTCTAGCGACAAAGTTTAAGCGTGACCTAATTGACTACGTAGGATAGTAAACCATTCCAAAGAGTTTTAATAATGAAACATGATTCAGAGTCAACCTAGGGAACCTTAGATGAAGGTCTAACATATTCAAGCCAGAGGCAAATAAAGCACAATCAACACATGAAAATGTTCATCATGAAAACCCCAAGGAACAAAGTAATAGAACCAGCTCACGTTCAAGCAATTGCTTAATGGAACATGGGAAAGACCCTAGCATGATGAACATTAATCATAATATAAGAAACATGTTGATTCTCAGAGGCAAGATAGGCTAGTATTGAACCTGATACTTGTCGGCCAATATGAGAGGAGAGACTAGTTATAAGGTTTCGTAAGGTCTCAAACAGTGTTGAAGAGCACAGAATTACATAAGTTCAAGAATACATTAGAACTTAAATAGTATGAAAACAGACCTTAGCTAACCAGTACAACATCAGGAACTCAACAGGTTGGGCAGGAATGACTTAACAAGGTTTGGCACATATGTATTGATTATTACAAAGATATATAACAGAGCAAGGAACATGCATTAGTTTACAAGTAGTAGGGAAAGCAGGTTTAGGCTAGTAACATGATCAGGAGTTGACTCTAGTGAAACATTAAGTTATATATGAATGACTCAACAAGAATTAGAACATGACTCGTCTCATCATAAGAGTACAGAACAAAGTAAGAAGCTAAACTCAAAGTAAGCAACAATAATAGGCATTACACATTTGAGCAAACAGACTAAAGAAAAACAGAATCAGGACAACAAATGGGCAAATTTGATTACTAGAAAGCATAGAGCCTCAAGAAGAACTTCAGAGTATACAATAGCGTGTTGATTCAAAAACTCTCAGAGACATAGATATGCAGAACATGAACTCAAACGAAAAGGAACGGAATTGCAAAGGCCATAGGTACTTACCAGTTACATATTAAGGAACAAGTAAATATGAAGAATAATTTCAGGAATACTCCAATGTTAAATAGCGAAATGAATAGTAGAACCCAGTAATCTCAATGCGTCAGAGTTCCCAAGGGTTTTGAATGAAACCCAGGCAATGCTCACACTGAGAAAGGTTCAATAATTGAATTCCGGTGGCCTTGGCTTTCAGCCGGCCAAGAAATTGAGCCTCAGAGTAGTATAAGATGAATAAGAATAAGAGAGTAGTAGTAATGTTTCTCAGTGATTCAAAGTCTGTGTCTAGGGGAAATTGGGAAGGGGGTTTATATAGTGTTGAATCAAGCAAGTAAACAAGAATAAAAAGAGTAAAATATCGCATGCAATTAGTAAAAAAACCGAAAAGGAAAGAAATCAAACTCCAAGCCAATTGGTATGAAGAATCAAGCCTTTCCTCATGTATATGGACGAAATATTATCCAAATCTCCAAGATTGAGGTTGATTCCAGTCCGATATAACGATGGTATTTGCTAAAATTGGGCAAATACCAAAGTAATACCATAAACGTGTGACCAGTATCGGAGAAACATAGATATGGTAAGCAAAATAATGGTGAAATCCCATTATCAACGGGATTAGGAGAGGGGATTAAGGGAGAGGCGACGGGGGTTCTTCAGAAGAGAGAAGATGAATGTTGAGGGGATTTGGGGCGGCTGTTAGGTGGGAGATGAGTTAGGGTTTCCGGGTTTGGTTAATTAATAGGGTTTGGGTGAGCGAGGGTCGTTGATTTTGAGAGATCAACAACCACAATTTAAAAGATGAATGGGGCGGGTCTTTTAAAGCGGGTACTGACCGGGTTTATTAAAGAGTCGTTTGGTTTTGGGCCAGGGGGAATTGGGCTAAACTTTGGTCGGAAATTAGCCTTGTATTGGGCTGGATTTTAAATACAATAAATTTTAAAGAAAATTAATAAAATAGCTAAATAAATATAAAAATATTATTTATGCAACTTAATATGTTAAAATAATAGATAAAGGTTATAAAAATATAAAAAAATTATTTTGACCTTGAATAAAATGACAAAAAAGCAATTAATTGTAAAGTAGGCTATTTTTGCAAAACATGTGTAAATAGCTCAAAAATGCAAAAATGTAATTATATGAAATGACGTAAAATGTTATAAAACATGCATGTGGGTATAAATAATAAATTTGGATGATTAAACCATCCCAAAAAATATTTGAAGGGATAGTTAATAAATATTTAAATAATTAAATGCGAGAAAATCAATTTTAAGCTTTAACAATTATAGAAAATTATAGCAAATTCTTATATGAATCTAGTAAATTAGGTTCTAATGCAAGAAATAATATTTTGAAAGTATACATGACATTTATAAAAATATGAGCGCAAAATTGGGTATCATCACCGACAAGGCCTCTGACGAGTGATTACCTGATCAAAAGATACAACCACCTGCATGCAGAAAAGTCCCAACATACGTATATATACAACAAGGCCGATAAGGCCAATATAAACACAACGAGTCGACTAAAAAGGTTGACAAAGCCACATAATACTACTATATACAAGATGACTATCTACAAGCCTCTAGAGAGTACATCAACAACATCTGGTCGGGACAGGAACCCGACATACCCAACTAGGTATATACATACAACCAACATGTCTATCAACTCACTAAACAACTCCAAAAGAAGGGAGCATGACAACCTTCAGCTGAGTCAAGTCACCTACTGCGAGGTATCGCCTGAATCTCTATCTGTACCTGCAGGCATGAAACGCAGCGCCCCACAAAGGGGGTCGTCATTACGAAAGGTTTACTGGATATGTAAGGCAGGTAATGCACATAAATAAAATATGGAATGTGAAGGAAGAGTACAGAAGTCAACCTAAAACTAATAAAAAAGCCTCTGAGGGCATACACTATCATAATCATGGATATATATATATATATATATATATATATATATATGCATGTCTATAAAAATCTAGCTACTCAATTAGGCAATATAATATAGTATCAAGCCACTCTTTGGGGAAAATCATGTTATATCATAACGTACTCGGCCTCAAAGAGAACTCGGTTGTACCCGACCTTAATAGGACTCGGTAATGTCAAAACCAGCTTCAGTGGTGTGCACAAATAAGTGTCATACCAGGACGACTATAGCACGACTCGGTAAGAAAATATATGCATATATATAAGTGCAATGCAAGCAATGACTCTAAAGGGCCATATGGATCTTATCGTAGTGACTCAATGTTGTTATCGTCCGTTATTTATATATAACTGTTATTGTATCGAATGTCCGAGAATCAACAAGAATCATAAGAAGACATAAGATTCAAAGGCTATAAAGGCAGAAAGTGATCCCGAAAAAGAACAATAAGAGTCATGAACTATAACAATATGAAACAATGAGGTTCACAAGTTGTAATCTTGAGAATAGAATTCTGTTTGAAGCAACAACGTTACAGTTACATTCTTTGTAGATCATGCAAAAAGAAAGAAAGAGTGAGCCTTAACATACCTTTGTCATTTACTTTACGACTCAAATTATATCTTCCCGAAGACTTCAATCTACATTAAGACAGTAAAACTTGTAGTTAATGCCATAGAAGGACTTACAAACATGTTTTTAAGCTAGTGGGTCACTTATAGAAAATCAGACAACATTTTCCCTATAAAATTCGACTTCCATCCAACTCAAACCAGAATCAAAACAATAAGAATAACATCAACAATAACACAACCAAAATACTACATCAAGAACCAACCGAAACTTAGCTCAAAACCCTTCCAAAACAGTCCACATGCTTACACTTCCACATTTACTTCCAATTCATAGTTTTTACATATTTTTTATTCATTACACATAATTGATACCTGGATAATTTAAACAAAATCAGCCACAATATAATTATGTTATATTATGCTTGAACTCGTATTTGAATAGGTTGTCAGAATTTGTGAGATTTATCGGGTTCCAAGATGCGGGGCCGGGTTTGATTTTTTGGTTGACTTTGAGTATATGAGTAAAGATTCGACATTTATTATTTGGGATTGTTTCCTTGGCATTATTTGATATTTTGGAGTTGCTTTTGGTTAGTTTCGAGCTGTTCAGAGGATAATACGCGTGGGATGGCATTTCTAGAGAGTTGTTTGGGTTGCTCAGTAATTGGTTTGGCTTGTTTAAGGTAAGTATCTTATCTAAACTTGATTGAGGCACTAGTAGCCTGAATTATTTGTGATATCTACGTGTTATGGGTGCACATATATGTGGGGTTGAGTCCGTGTGCGAGCACTGGGGTATTTATCCATGCTTGGGGTAGTGCTTAGGCTATGATATGCCTAGAGTTGATTGTTAAGCATTAAGCTATAATGTTTCTATATTTTTATCATTGTGGTGAACTATTTGAGCCATGTTTGAGATTACGAAGAGGCTAATTCCCTGAATAAACTTGGTAAGCTATAATGTTTCTCATATTTATATCATATAGATGTTGTATCATTTTTCCTTTCAGTTTGGAAATCAAAGTCTTAGTGACTCATAACTTGCACTACCAGTCATTGGGGAGTTATAAAAATATTCATTTATTTCATCTTTTACTCCTAATTACATTATTAAAATGTGTTTGAATGATAATTGTCTTACCTAAAGGGTTGGGTTAGGTGCCATCACGTCTAGTTAAATTTTGGGTTGTTACACATACCTTTGTCGTTTACTTAACAACTCAACGTATATCTTCCAGAAGACTTCTATCTACATTAAGACAATGAAACCTGTAGTTAATGACATAGGTCTTACATACATGTTTCTAAGCTAGTAGGTCACTTATATAAAATCGGACAGCATTTTCCCTATAAAATTTCACTTCCATCCAACTCAAACCATCATCAAAACAATAAGAACAAAATCAACAATAACACACCCAAGCTACTACATCAAGAACCTACCGAAACCTAGCTCAAAACCCTTCCACATTTGTCCACACTCTTACACTTCCACCTTCACTTCCAATTCATAGTTTTTACATGTTTTCTTATTCATTTCACTTAATTGATACATTAATAATTTTGAACAATAACATACACAACAAAATCATGCTATATTCGATAATTTCCAGCCATCATAAATCATATTTATCACCTCAAAACAACCCAACAAAATAATAGCCATATATTAGGCTATTTCAATGCTATCTTGTAGTATTTTGCTTCAAATAACCTCACCAACACTTGTAAAATCATAATCACAAGCAAGTACATAATATACATACCTTATACAGTGACTAAAACTCGAAATCCAAGCTCATCGTAGCTCACAACAACCCTTACTATCATCACAACATCATAGAAGCGCTTTCCGCTACCTTTACGGGGTTCATGATGTTAGATATAGGTGGGTTTACCTTAGAAATCACCCTTAAACCTTTGAGAGCTATTAGATAGACTTTGGATAGATATGGGGGGGTTCTTCGGTCAAAACATGAGTGAGATAAGGGCTTTCCTTGTATTTATAACAAAAGGATAAGCTTTTATCATCTAAGTGGGTCCCATAAAGGCTGCCTGCGCATTCTTGGAAAACATGTAAAAATATATTTACTCCGATGTCGAATCGATGAACATTTTAATGAGTAGGAAACTACACTCCTAGATCTTCAGTTTGATGGGCGGATCACCCGGTAAAGCAAAGTACATTGAGAGAAAAGCTCAGTAACATTAGACCCAATGTTTCAGTAACATCTCAAAAGTACGGGTTATTATATCCCCTTATTATCATGTTAAGCACCCTAGTCTCACCCCAAAAGTAAGGGTTATAACACTCCCAACTTTTTGACTTTCTACGAAACTTATTTTCTTCGATTCGTTTAACTTCTAAACCTTACAAAATGTGCTATGCATGATTTTTATACACTCATGAACTTCAGAATAGTCTTGATCTCCGAACTAATGTCGACTAAATCACGACACACTTTAACGTGTAAAATTTTGGGATGTAACATCCTCCCCCTTTAAGGACATTCATCCTTAAATGTAAAAATCCACGGGGGTTAAGTCATAGATTTCACTACAAAATGGTACCTTTCATACTACCATGTGTTTCTTACAGGGTATACGAGCTTGTATTCGTGTGTCAAGAAATCTTTATGGGCGACTGTTACCTTATATGGTTAATTCTGCTTCTTTCATCATTTCTTTCATCTAGTAATTTTCTCAGTGTTCGAGTCCTTTATAACTTTTAACAAGTTTTAACTTGTGGACTCCTTATCCTCATAGTCGACTCTTTCTCTTATGGTTGAGCTTCTTAGGTGGGGTTCCTTTTAAGGGTTACGCATATTTTTGAACTTTGGCCTTTTAGCGATATTCATATGTTCAACATAGTCTCATCTTTTCTTTTGGTTTATCTAATGTTCGTGTGCTCATCAATTCATGATCAAGGGTTATGCCTCATTAACACTTGCTATTGAATACTTGGAGTTAATATTAAGCTACATGTATTTTGGCATTACATCCTTAGGTTAAATTCTAAAGGCCCCTTGAACTGTGTTTGTTGTGTCTGTGCCGAGCTTTTAATAGTGGTTGTCGGGATATTGGAACTGGTACCGTCATGATAAGTGATTCTTTGCAGGTTGTCTTTTACTTACAAGGTTAATATCGCCCATCTTTCCTGGTTCGCACATTTCATTGGATCGTGATTTAACTCTCAAAGGTTTTTTGTTACTACATACGTTCACATGGATTCATTGGTCATCAGTCCATTTTCATTCATAGCTCATATATACCCTATCTTCCTCGCGCTTACGTCTTATGGTTACTAGTAGACTGTCAATACCGTTAAGTCCTTCTTCAGATTTTCAATGTCATATATCAGCAATATAACTCTCATGGCTTCTTGGCCCTTCTTGTCACTGTTTTCTTCCTTATTAGACCGGATCTCCTTTGGTCTCAATTCGTAATGTCACTCTTAGGATTCTATAATTTACTTGTCAACTTAATTTAACTTGTTCTCTTCTATCTTTTGTTAATTTCTAGGTATCTCCCATGATTATATTATTATTCTGATACTGAAGGGTACTTGCTTATAACTTTTGGGCAGTTTATGTCACCGCACTCATCAGTATGGTGTCTTTCTCCATTTAAATAGTAGAGTTTCCCCTGTTTTCAATATCCTGATGTATTCCCTATATGGTTGTTCTTTATGTACGAGGTGCTCACGTTATGGTGGTAATATTCATGAATGGTTATAATTGATCTAGCTTTCCTCCGTCCACTTGGTCAAGCGATCTCCTTTTTTGACTACTCGTAGTATTCTCCATCTGCCTTAACTCTTATGTCTTAGGTTTTCCTTACGTGCATAATTTGCAATGTTGTCCTTGCTTTCCATTCTTCGACTAACACGTGCGATGTGTGATAACTAACAAATCAACTCTTTGTTGTATCCTCGTTGATCTCTCTAGTCCACCTTTTGTGGTTATTCCTCACGTCCTTACTGGGAATTCCACCTGTAATCCTCTCCATATCCTGAATTCTATAGTCTCGAGTTAGAGCTCACTTCACTCTTTAGTTTTCAGCTTTATTCGACAAATGTACTATATAGAGGTTATAGGTGTGCTGTCGTGAAATCAAACTTTTTATGCCACTATGTTACCTTATCGACACTTCCGTCATTATTGTAAAATTTTTAACTAGGTCTTTTTTTTTTTGCTTGTTTCTGCTTTCCTTGTTTGTTCATCCTTGTCCCGCAATCACAATAGTTTCCTTGGGTCCATGCTAGTTTAATTAAGTAAAGGATTCAGTTGCATCTCCGTCCCTGAGTTTCCTTTTAATTAATGCATCGTTCGTGTTTATGTTCTCCTCCTAGATAGTCATGCATCCTTGCCTTGCTTGCTTGCTTGCTTGCAGTCTTATTCCTTTTTGTCCTCATCAAGCGGATCACACTTCTGCTTGGACTTTAACATTGATCTCCCTTCCTTAGGGTCATAACTTAGAACTAGCATTTTAGGATTCTCTTCTTTTATAAGTCTAACTACTACCCTCACATCCTATTATGGTTCTTCTTTATTGGCAACTTAATACTTTACAAGATATACTCCTTCTGTTGAGGCAATTCCTATGTTGACCGGATGTATGGGATCACAAATTTTGGGTTGATACCCTAGACTTATATATCTTGTAGTATGAGGCTTCCTTGTGAAAACTCTAACTTTGATTAACTCACCATGGTCACCCCCACCCTCTTGCTTGTTCTTTTTATGTGAAATCGCTCACTTTTATGATTATAATGCTACTAAATTCCATCTAAACTCTCCAAGTTTAGAACTTGCATGAAGGCAGTTTCTATCGTCAATACCGTTACGTCTTTGAAATATCCACCTCTGATAAGTTCTAGGTAAATAGTTGCTTCACTTTTTTACTAGTGATTGAAGGCAATTCCCCCATTAAGTCAGGCTTGCGAGAACTTGTACATTGAGTAATTTACTAGTCCAGTCGGCTAGCGAGGTAAATTCTTAGAATTACACGACTTGCTGTCACACGATTCAAGTTTGCTTCGAGTCTTGTTGTCACCATTTCTCTTCATACTTTCCTTATCTTTACTTGTCATGTTCCATTTGGCTTTTCACTAGTCTTTCATTAATATTCTGACTCATGTTTGTTCTAAAAAAGCTTCTTGTGATATTCTTCCATTTCTAATTCCTCCTGCCTTAGCTAATCTTATTCATGGTCATCTCATATATCTATGTTGCTTATCCCTCTAACTATACGTTTTCCTGAGATACTTTCCTATCATGCCCTTGTTGTTCGCCTTTACTACTTCTATCGCATTATAACTCATCAAGTTATCATACTTTATCCTTTTAACTGTATCTACAATATTAATCATCGTCGGGCTCAAAAATAATGTAATACATATGAATCTCATAACTTTATATCATATCATAATAGGCGGTAAACACTATAATTCTTATAATCCATACTCCTTTTCTCATTCCATTATTTGTACTTCACCTCTAGCTTATAAGCCATTTTCATCTTACTGATTACTCACAATACTCGTTACTTACATTTGTAAAGATGAACTTCAACTATCTATCTACCACATATATGTATCCTTTTCGTGATCCCTCTATAATGAAAACAAAACTTTTATCCAAACATATTGTTACCTTCTAGTCAAGTACTCCTACTTTACCATTCAATCGTAGTATAAACACGGTATTAACTATCATTCTATCGAAAATCCCATCTAAGTCTCTCCCTTTAACATTACTATTTTCCCTCTTTAGCACTATCGGCAAAGCTTTATGAATTATCATTACAATATAACATATGACATCTCAGGATCACACTCATGGGTATGCATTTGACCTGGCCATGGCCCTACCCTGAAGCCCTAATCTGGCACAAACCATTCTAACATAAGCGGGGAAAGTCCTCTAACTTGTTGTCCTTCTACTTGTTGTTTGTCACATCTTGGAAATCCTATGAAAGTACCACTATTCTGACCCTCGTGGTCCGACCAATACCCTCATCTGGATCTTGTTTTGTGAATGTTGGCGAGGCATGGTTAACTGACTCCCAAGACTATGGACTTCTCTATTCCTCAGAAGACCCCACATCCTCGGGTGAGCAATCATAGTACGGGGTCTAGGGATCAAGTGATCTAGTTAACACGTGTGCTGCCCTCCTTACTCCTTGCTCAATTGGGGCCACAGGGAAAACTGGTGATACTGGAGCTCTTCTTGGCTCCTCTAATACCATTGGGGTTGAGACTCCCATAGTCGTAACTCATCTCATATCTAAGACGCATTTGTATAGATAGAGGTCATATTATCTTATGGGTATGTCTCAATAGAGGACATAACCTCAGAGATGTCTGTCTCAATGGAGTAAATTACTCCCACCTTCATCTCCGTCATAACCCTTGGATATCCTATAGTCCTTCCAATGGATGTCAACTCTCATCTATAAAGACAAACAAGGATTAAGGTTAAGATTTGCATTCCTTATGACATGGTTTTATCGCATGATCTAGAACATGAAGGAAAAGTAACCATCCTAAATTCCCCGCAGCCTTCTGTTTATAAGTGTGGCGCACAACACACCCATAACAACTCTACTAGACACGGCTTGTAGACATCCTGATATTGGGCATATTTTTATATGTTTTAATATTACTTTACCCATGTCTTAACCGCTTTTTGGTGATATTTAGTGTTAAAAATGCCCAACATGTGTTAATTATTGGTTTTATGATTAATTGAGTTGTGTGTGATAAATTAGGGTATTTGGAGTGCAAATATATGAAGAAAAGGGTGTTCCAGCTTAGGAGAAGAGGTTGGATGCGTCGCATGTGGAAAAAGGAGGGGTGATAAAGGAGACATTCCCAGATGAGCAACTCTTTGTAGTCACACATGATCCGCCATCATGGTATGCGGATTATGTAAATTTCTTAGTGAGCGGAGTACTTCCTCCTGAAATACAACCTGAAGGGAGGAAGCGATTCCTACATGACATAAACTACTATTTCTGGGATGAGCCATTCTTGTATCGGCAATGTGCTGACCAACTGATGAGGAGATGCATTCCGGAGAAGGAGGTGGAGCAGGTTTTGTACGATTGTCATTCCTCACCTTATGGGGGACAACATGGTGGTGATAGAACAGCTACAAAAGTTTTGCAATCGGGATTTTATTGGCCGACTTTGTTTAAGGAAGTGTGATCGGTGTCAGTGAACTAGAACAATCACTAGAAAAAATGAGATGCCGCTTACGAACATTCTTGAGGTGGAGATTTTCAATGTTTGGGGAATCAATTTTATAGTACCATTCCCATCGTCTAGAGGGAACAAATACATATTATTAGCAGTGGACTACGTGTGTAAGTGGGTGGAAGCCATTGCTTTACCTACTAATAATGCGAAGGTAGTGGCTAAATTTGTCAAGAAGAACATTTTTACACATTTTGGGACTCCTCGAGCTCTGATAAGTGATGAAGGTACGTATTTTTGCAACAGGCTTTTGAACAACCTTCTAGCGAAATACGGAGTCAAGCACAAAGTTGCCACCGCATATCACCCTCAAACGAGTGGATAAGCAGAGGTATCGAATAGAGAGATAAAGCAAATTTTGGAGAAAACGGTCAGTGCAAATAGGAAGGACTGGGTTGCAAGGTTGGATGACACTCTATGGGCGCACAGAACCGCATATAAGACACCTATTGCTACGTCGCCGTACAAGTTGATCCATGGCAAAGCATGTCACCTTCCAGTTGAGCTAGAATACAAAGCTTTTTGGGCTGTCAAAAAACATAATATGGATATGGAGTTGGCGAGTGAGAAAAGATTTCTCCAACTCAATGAGCTAGATGAATTCAGACTGAATGCATATGAGAACGCTAAGCTATATAAAGAAAAGACCAAAAGGTGGCATGATAAGCACATCAAGCATCGCCATTTCGAGCTGGGCCAGTTGATATTACTATTCAATTCCAGGTTGAAGTTGTTTCCTGGAAAATTAAAGTCGAGATGGTCTGGACCTTTTGAAATAGTGTGTGTGACACAATACGGGGCTATAGAGTTAAGAGCGCCAAATTTCGAGAAAAGGTTCTTGGTCAATGGTCAAAGAATCAAGCACTATTGGGGTGGTAACATTGCACGTCACAAGACCTTGATAGACTTGGCCGATGCACGAAAAACGTATTACGTCGTGCTGCGATGTTAAATTAGGAGCTTATGGGAGGCAACAAGCATTTTCTTTTGTTTTTCGTAGTTTGTTCATTTTTTTCCTTTGTTTTGTATTTTGATTTTCTTTTATTTTTCTTTTGTGGGAATTAATTCGTGTATGTATTTATGAATTAATTCGTGTATGTAATTTAAAAAAAAGGAACGGGTAAGAAAAAATAGGGCGGCTGCGTCGCATCCCCCTTAACGCCCAAAAATAACGGGCCAACTGCTCAAGGCAGTGAAGTCTGCCCATAGCATCCACTGCCGCATCCATAAAATTTCAAAGAAATTAGTTGGGATGCGTCGCGTCCAAGCTCTCACACAAAAGGTAAGTATTATTTTGTTATTATACTTCACAATTCCTAAAACCCCAAATTCCCTCACTTACTCGTTTCTTCTCAACTCCAAACACACTTCCAAGAACACTTCCACTCCCTGCTACTGCTCGATTCGATCAAGACGCGCAGGTAAGTACTTAATCTTCTACTCTCTCTCAATTCTCATATTTGCCCTCTCTCACTGGTAGCAACAGCACCCCTATCCCCAGTCCACAAAATTAGGTTTATTTAGATTGATCTTTCCCCATGAAACTAAAAGGGAAACTGACAAACAATTGAGGCTTGTGGATGTCATTTCTGTCGGTTGTGATGTTTGTGAGATGATAAACTACAATTCCCTTCATCTCACTAATTTTGGGAGGGCATTCAAATTGCCCAGCTGTTAGAAAATACCAGGCAAAAATGTTGCATGGCACATGTTCGACTAAATGCTTGTGAGGTAAATTTAGGCGTCGGCGAAGTCTGAGTAACTGAGCGACATTAGTACATGCTAGTGAATAAGTGTGGGGTCGTTTGAGTGACTTTATACAACTGTATTAGAGCGTAGAAACTACGGATGCTTACCGCTATTTCACCTCTAGTTTTGAGGCATCTGATGGTAGTTAAACATCGGAGTGACCACGTTCGAGGCTGAATTAAATAAACTTAAGTTGCTGAAAAGTTGGTAAAGTAAGGAATGTTTTGAGTCTGTGATAAACTATCCTAATAAGATAACCATACGGCACATTTCTTGAACTGAATTCTATGGTCTCTCTGCATGTTGGTATGTCTTAAAGATTTAGTGTGGGGTTGCAAGAAGTCTATGATGACATAGTGGAGTAAATGCAAAGTGAGCTATATTAGGCAATGGAACATGCTCTGAGCAATACTTGCAGTTATCTATCATTGTGCACAATGATGTCTACACGTGCATTGTTCACTCATATACTCCCAGTTAGTTGATTTGTGCCAAAAGCCATAGACTATGTTTGCAGGAAGTACTAAATGGCATAAGTGTGCGGACGTTTGGAAGTGCACACTCTTGCACAACTGATTCACATCTGGAAACTTCACTTATTCTGCAACTAATTGTGGACTCTACTTTGCAGGTACATAGGTTCCTAATGGAAGCAACGAGCAACACTTCCAAGCAACAAGACAGAGATAATGACAATCAACCTCCCAAAAAGCCTACCGGAAAAGCAACAGGTTCTCAAAACCCACAGAACAAAAGGAAACGGACTGAGAAAGCAAAGGCACTGCCACCTAGGCAATTAATTTATGAGTCTGAGCAAGAAGAAGAGGTAACATTAATGAGGAGGACCGTAAAAAGGGGTGCCACAAAAACATCAGCAAATCCGCCAAGCAAGGGAATAGAGTTTAGAGAACCGGTGCCGCACTAGACCAAATCCAAAATGCATGTTGATCCAAAAGATAAAGTGTCACGCCCTAACCTCGGGAAGCGCGACCGACGCTCAACCGAGTGAACCCGACCGAGCAAGCCTGTTAGATACTTTCTACCCAATTCGCCCATGATCAAGACAAGACGTGATTTCATTAATTAGATGGAAGGAAGTTCATACATATAACATTAAACTGTTTCATTGGCTATTGCGCCTTTAGGTCTCAAAATACACATTTCTTATAATTCGAATGGAACAAGTGATCAATCACAACATAACTTACTTAGTATTCCCAACTCCTATATACAACCCACATAACGTCTACGGAGCCTCAAAAGATACAAAAGAGAGTAAAGATGGTGCCGGCAACAAGGCCCCGGCTATACCTCAAAAGTGATCACAATATAAACAAGAGGCACAATACATGAACCTGAGATGAAATGGGGCTCACCGAGTCCGCTGAGAAGAGGATGTAACACTACCTGTGATCAACACTGTCTTCTATGTAACCAACAGCATCCATTTAAAGATGCAACGCCCCCGGCAAAAGGAACGTTATTACCGTCGAATAGCACTAGTGTGTAAAGCTAAACACCAACTCAAAAGGATGAATAATAATACAAGAGGAATAGTCAAGGATTCAATAAGGCTTCAAAAAATTTTAAGACAACAAGTTAAGGATCATATACGTTTTAAAGTCAATTTCCATATTATTAGCTTGGGTGATCTTTAGCACCAATATTCCACAATTCACAATACCTCCGTATTCTTAAACGGAGTCCGATCTCGGCCCGATTGGTTAGCCCATCTCATTTGAACGTTACCACAATTTCATTATAATTTCCATCACAGCACCACCATGTGTGTGGTATGGCGTCCGATCACGGCCCGATCGGCTAGGCTATCTCATTTGAGACATTACCATAATTTCATTCACTATACTACTGTGTTCCTACACGGAGTCCGATTTCGGCACGATCGGCTAGGCCATCTCATTTGAGAAATTACTATAATTTCATTCATAATACCATTGTGTTCTTACACGGAGTCCTTTCTCGGCCCGATCAGCTAGGCCATCTCATTTGAGACATTACCTTCTTCAGTTAATCATTTCATATCGTACTTCTTAACAATTATAAAGACATTCTTGGCACTTGGACGTATTTCATAATTCTAGTTCCCTTTTTCACGTTTAAATATCATTATCATTATCAACATCAATAGGGCTTACCATTCAAGACATTAATTCACATATGAGCAATTTAGGAAATCTTAGGCACAAAGAGGCCTTTCACACAATTTGACATAACAACCTTTATTTCGGTCTTGACATGAAGTTTTAACATTCCTAACACATATTCCACATTTTTGAACATATTCACAAATGGCAAGATGGCATGATGAAGCATTTAGAATAAACATTGAACAAACATCCTTCAACACAACCACACTAGGAAAAGCCAATTCAAAAATGATCAAGGACTTACTCCAATTATATGAACATCGTGGGATTCAATTCTAAGAAGAAGGGGGTTTAGCCAACATACCTCGATTGAGCTTCTCAAACTCTAAAATGATCCAAAATTCGAAGCAACTTCAATCTATTTTAGAAATATAACAAGTTGAACCAAAAATTAGGAAGATGATCATGGTTTTAGCTCATTTGAGTATTTTATCAAACACTAGGTGTGCATTAAG
>AWOL01S0034206.1:17965-40410 GCA_000715115.1 Nicotiana otophora | reverse complement strand
GGGGGGTTGCTGACATCATCAGGGGCTCTTCGTCATTTAACTTATATCAGCCACACCAGATTAAAAGGATGATGAAATACAATTAGCCCTATTTCCATCTACGCATTCTCCCTGACATCTGAATACAGGCTAGTTTGTCCTCCCCCTCTCTGTGATTGTGTGTGCGCGTAGGTGCACATGTATGTTCTCTCTTGCTTCTATAAAGGACGCTTTAGTCCATAGCTGCTAACAAATTCAAATGCTCTGAACATTAACATAATTAGTATGATCTCTCTCTCTCTCTCTCTCTCTCTCTCTCTCTCTTGTGTGTCCATGTATGTCCTCTCTACTTGACCCGGATGCATTTTGTTCATAAGTTCAATCGGACAGCCTAATAGAACTCTTATCCAAATTATACCCTTTTTTGGATATGTTTTTAGGTATAGATCCAAATTATTCTATGATGAATCTAATTCCACCGAGCATGACAATATTCATAAAGGTAGACTATTCTCCTCTTTATTCATAAAGGTAGACTATTCTCCTCTTTCTCATTTCCCCTCCCGACCAAAATGCAATCCCACCTAATGCAGGAGTTTAATAAAACTTTCTTACATGCTCAAATTCAGATGCCCAGCCATTAGCACCATGTTGTTGTTCAAATGATTGGGCCCAAGCGTTGGGGTCAGCATGTTCTACTCGGTTCTGTGCAAACTCATTAATCCATCCATCTGCAACATGAGGAGCAGGTCTCATAGCTAGGGACTCATTCCAATACTCCTCAAGCTCGGGATATCTTCCAGGCACAGGGCCCCTTGCCCGAGCATCATTATCAATTTCTAAAGAAGATAATAGAGCATTAACCTGATGAATAAAATCGTTAAGTTAGTTATAGAATAGTTATAGGAAGANTCTCTCTCTCTCTCTCTCTCTCTCTCTCTCTCTCTCTCTCTCTCTCTCTTGTGTGTCCATGTATGTCCTCTCTACTTGACCCGGATGCATTTTGTTCATAAGTTCAATCGGACAGCCTAATAGAACTCTTATCCAAATTATACCCTTTTTTGGATATGTTTTTAGGTATAGATCCAAATTATTCTATGATGAATCTAATTCCACCGAGCATGACAATATTCATAAAGGTAGACTATTCTCCTCTTTATTCATAAAGGTAGACTATTCTCCTCTTTCTCATTTCCCCTCCCGACCAAAATGCAATCCCACCTAATGCAGGAGTTTAATAAAACTTTCTTACATGCTCAAATTCAGATGCCCAGCCATTAGCACCATGTTGTTGTTCAAATGATTGGGCCCAAGCGTTGGGGTCAGCATGTTCTACTCGGTTCTGTGCAAACTCATTAATCCATCCATCTGCAACATGAGGAGCAGGTCTCATAGCTAGGGACTCATTCCAATACTCCTCAAGCTCGGGATATCTTCCAGGCACAGGGCCCCTTGCCCGAGCATCATTATCAATTTCTAAAGAAGATAATAGAGCATTAACCTGATGAATAAAATCGTTAAGTTAGTTATAGAATAGTTATAGGAAGACAAAGTAAATAAAGAACTGAGAGCACATAAGTATTTTCGGCATATTTGAAGAACTGAAGGACTAAAACAAGACAATAGTGTACTATGGTTGAAACGACCCCCTTTCTGCCTGCTCATCAAAGCACAGTGTTCTGTAGGTGGAGTAGAAACAACAAAAAACTTTTGTTTCTTGCCCATATACACCAAAACACAATCTCCTCGCATCTGTTTGGATTTCCTAGTTCAGTTATTAAAAGTCCACTAATTTTCTTTTTCTAGTAATAAAACTTTTTATATCTGTAATGAGTTTGAAACGTCGATCACTTAGCATACATATACAGAATCATATAACTAATAATGAATTCTGATGGATGGAAAATACAGTTTGGCACATTATCATCACATTGCCAACAAAATATGAGCTGTTCCTTTTCTGTTTTTGATATTTAATTTTGAACAGCCAGACAGAAGAGATAGTTATGAATTCCTATATGCAAATCGTAAATCTATTACAAGAGATTGGTGAATTTTTGTTTCATGGATATCTGAAATAGTTTAGGAAACTAAGACGGACTGATAGTACCTAAATGTCACTAACTGAGTAGAATTACATGGCTAGAAACCAAACCTGTCCATTTATGAAGTCTTCACCTTTATCAGCAAAAAAATGCCGGGCCATGATCGTGCTACGGTCCCGTATGCATTGCTTGTCACCTTCTGATAAACCTAATAATGGCAGTGAAGTAGGACGAAACGGCATACCACCCTGACTGCTGTTGACAAACGAGTGCAAAAAGCTTGACAACACTTGTTGTGGAGGCCCTACATGTGGAGGAAAAGGGAATCAAACTCATAAGAACATTCACCAAAGTTAATGAAATTAGCAACCATCCACATAGCTTGGTCATTTTCACCAATCATCCAACTTCTCAAACAGTAAAGCACCAAGTTGGAAATGCCATATGCCATCTAAGTACAAGCCCATCCCTTTCCTCTAATGTGCCTTTTAACTAGCTGGGAAGATATCATTTTATAAACTGATATCTATCATGTTCTTTGTAAAGTTAAAGCACAGAAAAAAGACTCAAATAGGCTTTTTCACAATCAAATATGATTATATGAGTATAACTTAGCACTCCCTCCTCCATCCACAGTATAATTCCCTAACCTGCCCCTTGATACAGCTTTCAGTGCCATATTGACAAATGAACTCAACGACCGGTTTGCATACCATTCGTAATTCAAATTCATCAAAAGTAATGCTTACTCCTGGACCCACATACAATTCTCTACTTCAGCCAAGTTAAATCAGGCAACAATGCTCCAATCCTATCACAGAATTGCTAAAATGTCTCTCATAACTGGCAGCCCCCTCATTATAATGATTGAAGAGACAGTTCAGTGTTACCATTCAGATCTGGTTGAACCCGGGCATGCTCCAAAGGGATGTTTGTCATGTTCTGACTTCCATGAGCAAATGGAAGTTGAGGTCTTTGTATCTCATCCCAAGCGTCGGAGAGCCTATTTTGATCTGCAGAACGAAACCCTAGAAGGAACTGGGAACCCTGAGAAAGTTGTATTACAAGTGAGTAATGCATTCGCGGGTGGATCCCTCCTCAACCCACAAGTATCAATATATACATATATTAACCTGAATATTAGGGTGCAGTGGTTGTTCAAACTCTGATCCTGGAAGTGAGACCAATGGTTCTTGAGAACCTGCAAGGAAGTTGCCATTGGACGATGTACTCACTGATGTAGGGATCTCTTTTAGCCTTTCCTGTAAGAGAGATGAATTATTAATCAAGTTAATGTAAGTCCATAACACATGTACATACATCTTGACTCTGAGATGTCATTTAAGCTATCCCGAACTTAAACTTGTGTCCTAGTCTATTTCTGTCGAGAAAATTGTTCAATATAGACAAATTTATATTACAAATACACTTTACAACTAAAACACAAAGACTCCCCGTATTTCAGAACACAAACTCGGTACAGATCCACAAGTAGCAAATCTAAGGATTAAGTTATACAAACTGACAGTGTAATGATTTTTTACATCATCAACTAATTTTAACTTGTGATAGCAAGCCAATTACCAGTTTTACTATATTATAAATTAATGCTTATCAAGGCATTTACCTGTAATAATAACCTAATAAGTAACTTGATTGTGTAACTATTCTTTAAACCATCAGTGCACATAACTTAAACTCTAAAATCAAATTAAATCTTTTACAGGAAGAAAGCGTCAGCGAGCGAATTTCTTAGTGTCTAAGATTTTATATCAATCAATCAAGTGCACCTGAATTTCAATAATATATTATCCATTTCGCTCTGAATTCAGTAGTCATAGGCTCATAGCTCACAAGAGAAAGAGTGTTATGAGGTACCTGAGTCTTAGAAGAAGAGCCGATGAGAGCGTTAGCGAGAGCACCGAGTGGATTGGAGGAAGAAGAAGGTTCGGCACAGCTTGGAGCACCGGTAACCAAGTCTCTCATCGCCATGACTTTTTCTTCTAATTAATTTTCTTCCTTTTTTACTGAATTTTTGTAGTTGTAACTGATTGAGTTGAAGGAAGAAAAATGAAGAGGTGCGGCTGACGACGGCGGTTGACGGAGGAGTTCGGTGAGGACAAAGGCCGGAGGAGCAGAGGTGTAAACTTGTTTTATAGTGATATATGTGTGTGTATAGGGAAATCGCGATTATTTATATTTGTATATATAGTGGTGGTTGTTAGGCGATGGCCAGAGATTGGGATTTTGCTTATTTCTATCCTCTATTGGGAAATGTGACCGGGCGCAGCTGGCCCTACCCGCACTCGACCTAGACTACTAATTCTAATGGGTAAATGCTAATGTGTTCCCAGTAGAGGCGATTCTATACTATTCAAGACCTTTATTTATATTTAGGTTAAGTATGAAGGTATAAAACTTATTAGTAACATTTTGTTATGAAAATATTATATTGTGGATGTTCATTTATTACTTTGCTATAGATAATCTTTCTGAAGAAGATTATCCATTTATTACTATGTTGAAGTTTATCTACAAGCAGTTGATGCACGCAAGTTGCAAGCAACTCAATGAAATAATTTGCAGCAGCTTCTTATTAAGCAGGCAGGTTGCAAGCAGCTCATGCAGACAACTTACAAGCAGGTTGCAAGCAACTCAATGAAATAATTTGCAGCAGCTTCTTATTAAACAGACATGTTGCAAGCAGCTCATGCATACAGCTTACAAGCAGCTAAAGAAAAGCCTTGCAGCTGCTTCCTGAAAAGCCTCGCAGTTGCTTCCTTTCTTCTATAAATAGAGTAGTTTTCAGTTCATTATGAGCATAACTTTGAAAGTTGAATAAAATATCAATTTTCCTCTATACTTGTCTTCAGTTTATTTCTTTTATAGTCTTTATTTTATAACATGTTATCAGCACGAGACTCTGTCATTTTGAGCACTTACATCGAATTTAATTTCTATTTCAGTGTTCATCTCCGATGTAAAGCGACACTCTTATGTCCGTGGTCGGATCTTGTTCATTCCGAACATCATAAGGCAGATTATATCCTTGAGGTGGTGAGTTTTTCTTCTAGGCAGTAGTGATGTAGATATCACCTACATATGGAGTGGCCAAATTTGCGTAATTTAATTTGAGCCTTTTGCTTATATTTTAATATCTTTATCATCGCTTGCTTGGTTATATATTACGTATACAGTACCTATTTTGATATTTATTTTCATCCTTATTATCTTAATAAAGGATTACAAAGTGGATAACATTGTTAGATCCACTTAAACTCTAGCATAGTTTACAAGAAATATACAACCACCATAAGTGGTTATATTTCGTATATCTCATTGTAACTAAATTTTGTTAACCATCAGAAGTGGTATATGCCTATGACCACCAGAAGTGATAATTTAGGCTTTTTATGATTACAATTAAAGATAAGCTAGAGAAATATTCTCTATATTACATGCACGCCTCGATTTGCTCCTGAAGTAGTAAATATTTTAAAAGAGGTTGAAGCATCACAATTTGATGTGATTAATGCGCGTTCATATAATTATGTTCGATTTTCTGAAGAATGAGAATTTTTTATAAATATTAATCTATTCCCTGAAGTGAATGTGATAATATTAATAAAATCGCAAATATGAACGCGCTCTTGTTGTAAATATATTACAATTCACCTTCAGAAGAGTTAATATGATTGAGAGAATATATACTCAATATTTCGTATTTTAAATTTGCTCATGAAGAAGTAACACAATTGAAATTTTCTCCTGAAGTAGGAAAATATTTTGAAGCAGTATCTTTATGTGCCTAAACAAAATAATTAGTTATTCAAAGTTATTTTTGAAGCACATTTTTATTCCCTAGAGTGAATGAAGAAATACCGCAACTCAACTCCTGAAGAGGTAGAATAATAAATGATACAAATATTATTTTTGTAGCATAAAGATCATTGTCATACGTACTTGTTGTACGTAAAACATCTTGGATAATTTTATTAAGTATCATTCTAAGGCAAAAGCATTCTTGTAGAATACTTTCTACTACAACCACATTAATATATTATGGTTAGTTATTGAGCTCCCCGGAGGAAATAACAACTCGTGTATCTTTCCTTAAAAGATGCAATGACTATGTGGTTGCCATATTGATACAAAATATTCAGACGTTAATGATATTTCTCTTTGAATGAGATATTTGTCATAAAGTTAGTGGTAAAAATATTAAAATTCTTAATTTTCGTCATTTATAAATTTAGAATTAGTTTTATATTGTTCATTTGATTATGATTTTCTCTCATGACACAAGAAGTGTCTGAGCAATATTTGGTAGTACAACAAAAGCACCTGAAGAGCTAATTGTTTGTCTAGAAGACACATGACACAAGTAGTGTCTGAATAATATTTGATTGTGGACAATAGATGGAAGGCTCCCGAAGAGCTTATTTGTCATTATTGTGGTAAAAACATATGTTATGATAAACCGAAGTTTACTAATACATATGACTATTATACTGAGACTACAAATGATTGAAAGATTGAAAATCTCCATGTTTTCACAATCATTTGGGGTAAATATGTATGTGAGAAGATACCTGTCTTATTCTTCAAATTTGTACTACATTATGTATCACAATATACCAGAAGTTTACTAATGCAAAAGCAATCATAATAAATCATAAATTTACTGATACAAAAGTAACCACAGTAAATCAGAAGTTTACTGATGCAAAAGTTTAGGCCATAGTAAACCAGAAGTTTACTTAGAGATAGCACATGCCATGATAAACTTGAAGTTTTCATTTGTCATTTTTAAATAAGCTATTTGAGAATTCAGATAAGCATATACTGAAAAACTAGAAGATTTTTCAAGAATTCTCTTGTGTTGCTTGTTCTCATAATCACTTGATTATACCAGCTAAAACTGGGACTAAAATTCCCAAATTCCGGAATATATAAAAGGTGAATATGGGCACATTCACCTATCATGTGAACCACTTATAGATGCATATATAAGATGGTTACATGTATGTTTATTGTCAACGTGCAGTTTGGCATTTGAAATTGTCTTTCTCAATTAAGAGCATAATTTTCAGATTATGAAATCAAGATAGTTCATCTTGATGATGATGGTTTATATCTAAACTAGTTTAGCATTGAATACCTCTTGTTAATGGCTAAACTATTGCTTATGAGAACAAAGCCTCATGTGTTGGTCTAAGATTTTCTAAATTGCATACAACAGCACTTGTATGCATTAGACCAATAAAATATGATAAGTTCTCCCCTCACAATTGGTTTAGGATAAAAAACCAAATATTTTTACTATTTAATAACTTTTGATGTGTGATATATGATTAATTTCTCTACATTTCAGCTGCAAATGCTCTTATTAAAATTAAAATCCCTGAAGGATAGAGTTTATTGTACGCATGAAGTGTGGTAGACCAATCGGTTCCAAAGGTAACAGTCCTTGAAAAGAATAGGAACAAATGATCAAAATGATCACAATAAGGAGGAAATAAGCTCTGGATGAGCCCACGACATGACATTTCATGAAATTCCATAAAAAGTTGAGGTACCTGAAAATAAAGAAAGTGATGAGATCTCAACAAGTTATGTCCCTTACGAACTAATACAAAATGTTCGTCGGCGATATATTTGATACAATATAGTGCACAATATTGTAAAAGATTGTGAGGATCAGACCTGTAGTCCAGACACCTGAAGATGTCATGCCATTTAAATGTAGGTCATAACCTATATGACTCATTTGATTAATTCTATATGAAGATCCCTGAAGGATTTAAAATGCCTGAAGTAAATTCAAAAACTTGGGAAATGTATTCAATCAGATTACAAATATCTTTGCACGGTTTAAAGCAATCTGGGCGCATGTGGTATAATCGCCTTAGTGAATCTTTGTTGAAAGAATGTGATGACCCAAAATGACATCTTTAAATTTAATAATTAATTATGTGTTCTAAGACCTCGAAAAGTACTATTTATCATTTCTCGCCTTCATGCGCAATCCGTAAAATTTTCTCAAAAGTTTTTATGTGAAAAATGGATTAAAATGTGAATTAGAGTTTTAAAACTCAATTGAGTTGACTTTGGTCAACATTTTGAGCAAACGGACTCGGATCAGTATTTTGATAGTTTTTGTAGGTTCGGATCGTGATTTGGGACTTGGGCGTATGCCCAAAATTAAATTCCGAGGTCCCTAGCTCGAGATATGGAATTTTGATTAAACAAATTAAAAGGTTAAGTTCAAATAGTGACCCGATGTCTAATTATGTACAAACGACCCCGGAATGGAATTTTTATGATTCCAACAGCTCCGTATGGTGATTTTGAACTTAGGAGCGTGCTCGGAATTTTATTTGAAAGTCCGTAGCTAAATTAGGTTTGAAAAGGCTAAAATAAGAATCTAAGGTTGGAAGTTTGACCGGGGAGTTAACTTTTTGATATCGGGGTCGGAATCCAGTTCCAAAAATTTTTATAGTCCCGTTATATTATTTATGACTTGTGCGCAAAAATTGGTGTCATTCCGAGTTGATTTGATAGGAATCGGACGAGCAGAAGTCTTTTTAGAAGTTTTTGAATTCATATGTCAATTCATGCGTTCTGGCGTCCGAATCTTGTTTTTTAATGTTATTTCCAAATTTTGATCGCCCGAGCGAGTTTGTATGAGGTTATTATACTTGTGTGGATAGTTGGTGTGGAGCCTTGAGGGCTCGGGTGAGTTTCGGACATTCGGAAGGAATGAAAAATACATCAGTTTCTCTGGTGTTTCTTGGCAGCAGTTGCAGGTCTCGCAAATGCGAGAAATTGTTCGCAAATGCGAACCTCGCAAATGCAGACTCTTTGGTCGCATTTGCGACCCCAGTAGCTGAAGGCCAAGCTTCGCATTTGCGAGAGTTGTGTCGCATTTGCGAACCTGGTGTCGCAAATGCGACATCAGAGGCTTGCACCCAACTCATTTAATGCACGACTTAGGCCATTTATCTCACTTTTCTTTCATCTCTTGGGCGATTCTTGGAGCTTTTGGAAGAGGGTTTTCACCTAGCACTTTGAGGTAAGTTAAGTATACACCCTTTGAGTTAAATACATAGATTATGGGTAGATTATAACTAGTAAATCTTAGAAATCAAGGGTTTAGATGAAAAAACTACATTTTTATAAAAATGGGATTTTAACCACGAAAATAGTTATGGAATTAGATATAAATTATATATTTGAGTTTTTTGAGATTATGGGTAACGTTTCCATCCGAAAATTTTCGGAATCCGGGCACGTTGGCCCAGGATAAATTTTTGGAATTTTACCATTTTGGATAGGGTAATTTATTTAATAGATGAATTTTGAATTATTGAACATATGTTAATTATTTTATATAACTTTTGGATAGTTTCGGATGTTTCGGCATCGAATCGTGAATCTTACGCGACGCGATAATCGAAAAATGGACTTTGAGACGAGGTAAGTCTCTTGTCTAATCTTGTGAGGGAAAAATTATCCCATGGGGATTAAATTGAATAATTATTACTAATTGCGGGGGGCTACGTACGCACGAGGTGACTAGAGTCCGTGCGTAGCTACTATAAATGCTAAAGTACGGGGTAGTTTAGGACTCAAAGCATGAATTACTTGTGTAAATTGTATTCCTTGATTAATTAATATTAATTGATATATATGAATATATTGTGAATTGTTAGATAAAGATATTAAAGGATGAAAATCTCATATGCTTGATTTTCTGTTTAAATTAATTAATTGTTAAAAGAAATTATTCTCCTCCCGAATTTATCTTATAATAAATATACTCTCCGTCCGGAGGTACATAAGAAAATGTCCTCCTTTCTCGTGGAGTGGGCCGAACGCCTCGGCAGGACAGATGCATCTATGGATCGTGTCGCACGTCCATCGGCAGTGTACACGACACTCTGGATCGGGTCGTACGTCCTCGGCAGAAATCGCGCTTAATAATAATAATTACACGATACTTTAATAGTTATTTCAGCTTGTGAAGCTAATTGATAAATTGGAGAATCCTTGAAATTTAATGATTTATTATTCATGCTTGTTAAGGAATTAATTGTTGTCCCTGTAAATGAGATTAATTGATAAATTAGAAATTATTTGAATTTAAGAAATTTAATTATTATATTGAGAATTGTTGCATCTGAAGGAATTTGATTATTTCCGCTGCTTAAATAAATTATTGTAAATTTTGTAAATCATGTTGATTTAAATATCCTAGTTGTATTTCAATTATTATTATTGACCCATAGCGAGTGTCAAAGTCGGCCATCTCGTCTCTACCACTTCGAGATTAGGCTTGATACTTACTAGCTACACGTTGTTTACGTACTCATACTACACTTGTTGCACTTTTTGTGCAGGACCTCAGGCAAGTACTAGTGAGGGACCTATCATCTTACACCCACGTTATCCAGGGGCATAGTAGTGAGCTGTCTTTCTGAGCCGTTCTGCAGTTACTAGTATCTCTCCTTGTATATTTTCTTTTCATTCTGTCTATTTTATTCCATACAATATTGGAGATTTTGTATAATCTACTAGATGCTCATACACTTGTGACACCAGGTCTTGGCACACACATTAGTAGAATTTGGGTTTTATTATTTTTCTTGGTTTTAAATTTTGTCAATGTATGCTTAATTTATTAAGTTAGCTTGCCTAGCCGTAGTGTTGGGCGCCATCACGGCCTATAGGTGAAATTGGGCCGTGTGAAAGAAGGTTACATAAATGATGTTATTTGTCCATGTATTTTTATAAAGAAAATGGCATCAGAATTTGTTATACTTGTTGTTTATGTTGATGACATAAATCTTGTTGGAATTCCAGAAGAGCTCCAAAAGGCAATTGAATATCTTAAGAAAGAATTTGAGATGAAAGATCTTGGAAAGACAAAACTTTGTCTTGGTTTGCAAATTCAACATTTAGCGGACGAGATCTTTATCCATCAATCTGCATATACATAAAGGGTCTTAAAACGCTTTTACATGGACAAAGCGCACCCATTGAGTACACCAATGATTGTTTGATCACTTGAAGTGAACAAGGACCCGTTCCGACCTCCGGAAGAGGATGAGGAACTCCTTGGTTCTTATGTATCTTACTAATGCTACAAGGCCTGGCATAACATTTTATGTTAATTTACTAGCAAGATATAACTCTTCTCCTACATCGAGATATTGGAATGGGTTTAAGCATATATTGCGATATTTAAAGGGAACTCTTGATATGTGTTTGTTTTATGCTAACAAAGGTAGTGCAGATCTTGTTGGTTTTGCAGATGCAGGTTATTTATCTGATCCCCATAAAGCTCGATCTCAAACCGGGTACGTATTTACATGTGGAGGTACTATCATATCATGGCGCTCCACAAAGCAATCTATTGTTGCTACTTCTTCAAATCATGCTGAGATAATATCTATTCATGAAGCAAGTAGGGAATGCATATAGTTGAGATCAGTGATTCATTTCATTCGAGAAAAATGTAGTTTGAAATGTGATAAAAGATCCATAATTTTATACGAAGACAATGTTACATGCATAGCCCAATGATAGGGAGGATTTATAAAAGGAGATAGAACGAAACACATTTCACCAAAATTATTCTACACACATGATCTTAAAAAAAATAGTGACATTGATGTGCAACAAATCCGTTCAAGTGACAATCCAACAGATTTGTTCACTAAGTCTTTGCCAACTTCAACTTTTGAGAAAATGGTATACAAGATTGGAATGCGGAGCCTCAAATATTTGAAACAAAGTTTTCATCAGGGGGAGTGAAATACGCACTGTACTCTTTTTTCCTTACTAAGGGTTTTTTTCCCATGGGATTTTTCTTGTAAGGTTTTTAATGAGGCACCTAGAAATGCGTATTACTAAATATGTGTACTCTTTTTCCTTCACTATGTTTTTTCCTATTGGGTTTTTCCTAGTAAGGTTTTAACGAGGTACATTATCTTTTAATGAACATCAAGGGGGAGTGTTATAAAAATATTATATTGTGAATGTCCATTCATTACTCCGCTATAGATAATCTTTCTGAAAAAAATTATCCATTTACTACTATGTTGAAGTTTATCTACAAGCAGCTGATGCAGGCAGGTTGCAAGCAACTCAATGAAATGATTTGCAGCAGCTTCTTATTAAACAGGCAGGTTGCAAGCAGCTCATGCAGACAGCTTATAAGCAATTCATGCAGGCAGGTTGCAAGCAACTCAATGAAATGATTTGCAGCAGCTTCTTATTAAACAGGCAGGTTGCAAGCAGCTCATGCAGACAGCTTATAAGCAATTCATGCAGGCAGGTTGCAAGCAACTCAATGAAATGATTTGCAGCAGCTTCTTATTAAACAGGCAGGTTGCAAGCAGCTCATGCAGACAGCTTATAAGCAATTCATGCAGGCAGGTTGCAAGCAACTCAATGAAATGATTTGCAGCAGCTTCTTATTAAACAGGCAGGTTGCAAGCAGCTCATGCAGACAGCTTATAAGCAATTCATGCAGGCAGGTTGCAAGCAACTCAATGAAATGATTTGCAGCAGCTTCTTATTAAACAGGCAGGTTGCAAGCAGCTCATGCAGACAGCTTATAAGCAATTCATGCAGGCAGGTTGCAAGCAACTCAATGAAATGATTTGCAACATCTTCTTATTAAACATGCACGTTGCAAGCAGCTCATGCAGACAACTTATAAGCAGCTAAAGAAAAGTCTTGCAGCTGCTTCCTGAAAAGCCTCGCAGTTGTTTCCTTTCTTCTATAAATAGAGGAGTTTTCAGTTCATTATGAACATAACTTTGAAAGTTGAATAAAATATCAATCCCTCTATACTTGTCTTCAATTTATTTATTTTATAGTCTTTATTTATAACACATTTCACATTTATTTTAATTTCTTGTATTAAAATCCAACTAATTTATCATAATTCTTTTATTCCTTCATAAAATTTGATACTATATGAAAAGTTGAAAAAACTATAAAAATAAATAAGTTGTTCCTAAATTTATTCCAAAAAGTTAATAGCAGACTTTAAATTCACGAGTATTTTTTTTATTTCTTAGGCTCGTTCGAACTTTAGGAGTAATTTATCACATTCTCACTATATATATATATAATTATACATTTATGAAAGTAAGGAATAAGAATGATTGGTGAAAATAAAATTGCGAAATTAGTGATTAGTTGGAGGCTTGGAGCTAATGTGGTTATGGTTTAATTTGGAAAAAATGGTGAAATAAAAATTAAAAATAAAATAAAAGATATTACAAAATTGGGGTCGATTGCAAAAGGTGATATTTATGTCACTTTGAATAAATATAAAAGTTAAGGTGTCCAACTAAAATAATTGAAAGTATCTATGAATTATTCCAAAAAAAAATTAAAACATTTACTTATCTATCTATATTATATTAAAAGGAGGGTAGTGAAGCATGAGGTTAAGTCAAGTGGTGTATTGAGGAAAAAGCAACTTGACTCTTTTAAAACAAAATTTAAATAGATTTTATGACAAAATCTAAGATAGATTAACAACATTATGACAAAATATAATCTAAATTGTTTAAGAAATGTTTCTATAATAAAAAAATTATTTAAGGAATATTCTCCCTTTAATTTTGGTCCAAGTGATAAAAAGAAAGGAGTGAATTTTCACTGATTTTCCTTCATGATACATTTCAACTCAAGGTTTAGTTTATGTGATATTATCCTTTTAATTTAGGTGCTGATTTAATAACAAAATATTTGGTTTGACTGATATGATATATATGGAGCGTCATTATTTAACTATATTTATATTCTTGTTATAAATAGAATTGTATTTAACGTGAATGTCTATATTTTAGAGAGATTTCGACAAGGTGGGTTGCTCTGATGGTAAGCACCCTCCACTTCCAACCAAGAGGTTGTGAGTTCGAGTCACCCCAAGAGCAAGGTGGGGAGTTCTTGGAGGGAAGGATGCCGAGGGTCATTTGGAAACAGCCTCTCTACCCCAGGGTAGGGGTAAGGTCTGCGTACACACTACCCTCCCCAGACCCCACTAGTGGGATTATACTGGGTTGTTATTGTTGTATTGTTACTTCGTGGCTAGGTCATTTTTCCCTATAAATAGAGGAGTTCTATTCTATTTGTAATTGATCCCAAATCAATACCCTCTACTTTTCTCTGCAATATTCTTCTTCTCTTTTTATTGTTTCATAACACGTTGTCAGCACGAGACTCCAACCAATTG
Source organism: Nicotiana otophora (assembly GCA_000715115.1). Taxonomy (NCBI): domain Eukaryota; kingdom Viridiplantae; phylum Streptophyta; class Magnoliopsida; order Solanales; family Solanaceae; genus Nicotiana; species Nicotiana otophora. The sequence goes on along the minus strand of AWOL01S0034206.1, from coordinate 26,127 downwards.
AGTAAAGGCTTTGGGATACGTGCATGGTACCCAACTTGTACATAATATCGAGCACAATGATTGTCGATTGTTCCATGAACTTCCTTCAGGAATAGATTCTGGATTTACGGTAAGTATTTTACCTTATTTTTCTCTTTTAAATTCTTGAAATTCTATAATTTACTTTTAAATACAAGTAAAGACAATAAGCTTTGATTATAACTCTAACAGAGTTTGTAAGAAATTATAACCACCCAAAGTGGTAAAATTTCTGTGTCTTGCTATGATTAAATTCATGTATGATTATGAGCACAAGAAGTGGAAAACCGTCCCATTGACTTTGCTTCATTCTCATTCCCTTAAGAAAATGTGGTAGCAGTATGTGATAAGTCCCTTAAGACAAAATTATTATCGTGAAAGTATCAATGGATGTGGACGTGGTAATAGATGAAATTATAATCGTTATCATTGTGGTAATGAGAATAATAAAGATTCTCAAAATAATATTTCACTCTAGGAAAGTAATATTTGTCATCGCTTTGATATGAGATTTTGTAAAACACATATAGATGATTATGGTCCATTCATGATGTGAAAGTGATAACATGTGATTTATGAATACATATTCATTCTTGGAAGAATATGAACATGCTAGTGATAGTGAATATACCACACTCACCTCTAGAGGGAGGTTTGAGATGAAATAAGAAAATAATTTCATTATTATGGCATGAATAGTCATTGATCACGTACCTATTTCATTATTGAGATTATTTCATAGGAGGAGGTTTCAACGGTCACATTGGAGCGACGTCTAAGAGTATGATGATGTGCATAGTGGCTTTGGTTTTGGAAATAGAAACGGAGGAGGAACATCTATGCTGGACTTTGCTAGAGCATCTGATTTGGTGATAGCAAACTCGAGTTTTCCGAAGAAGAGGGAGCACTTGGCCTTCTTCCAGAGTTCGGTGGCCGAGACCCAGATTGATTATTTACTCAGCAGGAAGTCTGATAGAGGTCTTTGCAAGGATTGAAAGGTCATCTTAAGTGAGAACCTCTGGACCCTTCATAGGCTCCTGGTCATGGACATTGAGATCACAATGAAGAGGAGGAAGAGGGCGATGTATAGCCAACATAGGATAAAGTTGGAAGCCTTGATGGAAGCTAAAGCGCATGAGTTGGGGGTCAAACTGGTGATTATAGGGGTTTGGATGAGTAGTGGTGATGCAAGCGCTATGTGGACCATGACTGTGCAGTGCATTAGAGAAGCCGCGAGAGAGGTATTATGGGTCTCAAAGGGTTACTCTGGTGGTCAAAAGGGAGACTGGTGGTGGAATGGAGAGGTACAAGGAAAAGTAGAAACCAAGAAACAGCGTATCTGAAGCTAGTGGAAAGTGTAGACGAGGAGGAGAAGAGGGAGAATTATAAGTTGGCTAAGAAAGAGACAAAGCTAGCAGTTACGGCGACCAAGACTGCAACGTTTAGTCATTTGTATGAGGAACTCGAGGGCCGAGGTGGGGATAAGAGATTGTTCAGGTTAGCCAAGGTGCGAGAAAAGAAGGCGCGTGACTTGGACCAAGTAGAGTGCATCAATGACGAAGAAGGTAGAGTTTTGTTGGATAGGGGGCTTATCCGTCGGAGATGGCATAGTCTCTTGAACTAGGAGGGGGACATGCGAATTGTACTGGGTGATTTGGAACTCTCTAGGAGTCGTTGTGACTTTGGGTATTGTAGGAGGATTATAGTTGATGAAGTTGATGGGGCTATGCGTAATATGAGTAGGGGCAAAGCGACTGGGTGGTGACGTCCAAATCCATTACTAAAAATTAAATGGAAATGGTCGCATGCCATATAATTTACCCAACTATGAGTCGGGGTCAAATTTCACAGAGAACAATATGTAGGCGTGTCACGACCCGAAATTCTCACCTTCGGACCGTGATGGCGCCTAACATTTCACTTGCTAGGCAAGCCAATGTTAGAATAATATTATCCATTTTAAAATAATTTTTAAATGTATTAATAACAAGAAAACAAATGCGGAAGCCAAGTTTGAAATATAGTGAAATAATCCATCAAACAATGGTGTCTAAATACCATCCTAGAATTGGTGTCATAAGTGCACAAGCTTCTAGAATAAATACAAATAAAGGTCTGAATAAAGTAAAGATGTCTGGAAATAAACACAAAGCTAAAGTGAAATAGACGGGGACTTCAGAACTGCGGACGCCATGCAGTTATACCTCAAGTCTCTTCCGAATAGCTGAAATTCGAGAAAAACTATGGCATCCCGCTGGGTCCAACTCCAAAATCTGCACAAGAAGTGCAGAGTGTAGTATCAGTATAACCGACCCAATGTACTGGTAAGTGCTGAGCCTAACCTCGACGAAGTAGTGACGAGGCTAAGGAGGGTCACTTACATTACATGTACGCAATATTAGATATAACAACAATAATAGAAATAAATCAAGTAACTCATTTCTAATAATTGAAGCCAACTCAGCAGTCATAACCAATTATCATTTCCATTAATTCAGTTGCAGCGTGCAACCCGCTCTCATAATATATTCACATTCAATTCTGTTGCAGCGTGTAACCCGCTCTCACAATATATTCATTTTAATCAAGTCTGTTGCGGCGTGCAACCCGATCCTCCAATATATTTATTATAATCAATCTTGTTGCGGCGTGCAACCCGCTCCTCCAACATGGATTTTTAATAAGTCTATTGCGGCGTGCACCCCGATCCTCCAATATTTACTTAATAAGTCTGTTGCGGCGTGCAACCCGATCCTCCAATATATTTATTATAATCAATCTTGTTGCGGCGTGCAACCCGCTCCTCCAACATGGATTTTTAATAAGTCTATTGCGGCGTGCACCCCGATCCTCCAATATTTACTTAATAAGTCTGTTGCGGCGTGCAACCCGATCCTCCAATATATTTATTATAATCAATCTTGTTGCGGCGTGCAACCCGCTCCTCCAACATGGATTTTTAATAAGTCTATTGCGGCGTGCACCCCGATCCTCCAATATTTACTTAATAAGTCTGTTGCGGCGTGCAACCCGATCCTCCAATATATTTATTATAATCAATCTTGTTGCGGCGTGCAACCCGCTCCTCCAACATGGATTTTTAATAAGTCTATTGCGGCGTGCACCCCGATCCTCCAATATTTACTTAATAAGTCTGTTGCGGCGTGCAACCCGATCCTCCAATATATTTATTATAATCAATCTTGTTGCGGCGTGCAACCCGCTCCTCCAACATGGATTTTTAATAAGTCTATTGCGGCGTGCACCCCGATCCTCCAATATTTACTTAATAAGTCTGTTGCGGCGTGCAACCCGATCCTCCAATATATTTATTATAATCAATCTTGTTGCGGCGTGCAACCCGCTCCTCCAACATGGATTTTTAATAAGTCTATTGCGGCGTGCACCCCGATCCTCCAATATTTACTTAATAAGTCTGTTGCGGCGTGCAACCCGATCCTCCAATATATTTATTATAATCAATCTTGTTGCGGCGTGCAACCCGCTCCTCCAACATGGATTTTTAATAAGTCTATTGCGGCGTGCACCCCGATCCTCCAATATTTACTTAATAAGTCTGTTGCGGCGTGCAACCCGATCCTCCAATATATTTATTATAATCAATCTTGTTGCGGCGTGCAACCCGCTCCTCCAACATGGATTTTTAATAAGTCTATTGCGGCGTGCAACCCGATCCTCCAATATTTACTTAATAAGTCTGTTGCGGCGTGCAACCCGATCCTCTAATATTGATTTTTAATAAGTCTGTTGCAGCGTGCAACCCAATCCTCCAACATATTCATTATAATCAATCATGTTGCGGCGTGCAACCCTCTCCTCCAACATATTTATTTACCAATCAATTCTTATAGAAGAAATTCTCCAATAAACGCAACAATTAATATAAAATCGTAAGACAACGAGCATACAATAATTATAATTTAATTATGAAACAAACAATGACATTTAGCAATTTATTATAGAAATTAGAGAGAAATAGGCAGTTTAATATTTAATATGCTAAATGTCAAATAATAATTAAAACACATAATTCAAATAGCATGTAACAATTAATGCAGGAATTCAAAAATTAATATTTTGACAAAGAATAAGAGAGAAACAATCATTATAATAATTAATTTATGATTAAAAATAATTTATGATTTTCAAGTAAACATGCAAACAATTAATTTGACGACGTATAGACATTCATCACCTCGCCTATACGTCGTTCACATGCAATTCACATAACAAATAATTTTAGGGTTCTATTCCCTCAAGTCAAGGTTAACCACGATACTTACCTCGCTTTGCAAATTCTAATCAATTATTCAACTACAACTTTTTCTTTTAAATTTATCTCCGAAAGCTTCAAATCTATTCACAAATAATTTAATATACTCAATACGAATCATAGGAATTCATTCCATATGAATTTATAAATTTTCCGGATAAAAATCCAAAATTCATTAAAATATTACGTCTCAAATATCGGGAAAACTTATAAAATCCGAACACCCATTCCGAGACGAGTCCAACCATACAAAAATTATCCAATTCCTATATCAAATGGACCTTCAAATCTTAAATTTTCGTTTTTGGAAGATTTTAGAAAAATCTGATTTTTTTCTCCATAAATTCACGGATTCATGATATAAATGAGTATAAAATCATGAAATATAATCAATACAGGATAAGGAACATTTACCCCAATGTTTTCCCGTAAAAATCGCCCAAAAATCGCCTCTTGAGGTTTTAGGTTTTGAAGATTTGGGAAATGAATCAAAAATCCTGTCCAAAAGTTATTTTATTCAACTGCAGGTGTCGTAATTGCGACCTGAGCTTCGCAATTGCGAAGCTTGCAAATGCAAAGGATTCATCGCAAATGCGAGAACCTTCACATTTTCGCTGCCTTCGCAAATGCGAAGATTATATCGCATTTGCGATAATTGGCCCTTCGCAATTGCGAAGATAAACTCGCAATTGCGAGAACTGCTGGCCTAGGCTTTCTTCGCAATTGCGATAAAAATCTCGCAATTGCCATACCTACTTGGTTCGCATTTGCGATGCCAGATCTCGTAATTACAAGATCAGAGGCCTGCAACAGGTTCAGTTATACCAGCAAAAATTTCTAAGTTCAAAACATCCTGTGGCCTATCCGAAACTCACCCGAGCCCCTCGGGACCTTATCCAAATATTCCAACAAGTCCCGTAACATAATACGGACTTACTCGGGGTCTCATAACACATCAAATAACATCGAAATTGCAATTCACACCTCTATTCGGACTTTGAGTTTTTAAACTTTTCAATTTGCAAACCTCGTGCCAAAACATATTAAATGAATCCGGAATGATTTCAAATTTGACACACAATTCATAAATGACATAACTGAGCTGTTCAAATTTCCAGAATCGGATTCCGGCTCCGATATCAAAAGTCAACCCCGTGGTCAAACTTGGAATCTTCAACCTTAAATTGTTGGTTCCGTTAAATGGTCATAATTTGAGTTAGGGACCTCCAAATTAAAATCCGGGCATACGCCCAAGTCAAATCATGATACGGAGCTACCAGAACTGTCAAAACACTTATCCGGGTCCGTTTACTAAAACTATTGACCAAAGTCAACTCAGTTGAGTTTTAAAGCTCTATTTCACATTTTAATCTATTTTTTCACATGAAAACTTTCTGGAAAATTTTATGGACTGCGCACGCAAGCCGAGGAATGATAAATGGTATTTTTTGAGATCTTAGAACACATAATTACTTATTAAATTTAAAGATGATTATTTGGGTCGTCACATTCTCCACCTCTAAAATCGTCCTCGAACGGAGTTATAAAAAGTACCTGAGCTGGAGAAAAGGTGTGGATATTTACTCCGCATGCCCGACACAGACTCTCAGGTAGATGCCTCTACCTACTGACCTCTCAATTTCACCCGAACTTAAGGATAACTCTTTGACCTCAACTGTCGGACATGCCGGGCTAGAATAGCCATCGGCTCCTCCTCGTAAGTCAAATCTTTGTCCAATTGGACTGAGTTGAAATCTAACACATGGGACGGATCACCATGATATTTCCGGAGCATAGAACAAAGGAACACCGTATGAACCGCTGATAAACTAGGTGGTAATGCAAGCCTGTAGGCTACTTCACCCACCCTTTCAAGAATTTCAAAGGGTCCGACATACCTAAGGCTCAACTTGCCCTTATTTCCGAACCTCATTACACCTTTCATAGGTTAAACCCGGAGAAATATTCGTTCTCCAACCACGAATGCAATATCACGAACTTTACGGTCGGCATAACTCTTTTGCCTAGACTGAGCTATGCGAAGTCGATCCTGAATAATCTTGACCTTATCCAAGGCATCCTGTACCAAATCGGTACCCAATAACCGAGCCTCTCCCGGTTCAAACCAACCAACTAGCGATCGACATTGCCTTCCATATAATGCCTCATATGGAGCCATCTGAATGCTCGACTGGTATCTATTATTATAAGCAAACTCCGCAAGTGGCAAGAAATGATCCCAAGAACCTCCAAAGTCTATAACACAAGCGCGAAGCATATCTTCCAATATTTGAACAGTGCACTCTGACTGTCCGTTTGTCTGTGGATGAAATGTTGTATTCAACTCCACCCGCGTGCCTAACTCGCTATACAGCCCTCCAGAAATGTGAGGTAAACTGCGTACCTCGATCTGAAATAATAGACACGGGCACACCATGAAGGCGAACAATCTCACGAATGTAAATTTCAGTTAACCTCTCTGAAGAATAAGTAACTGCCACTAGAATGAAATGGGCTGACTTGGTCAACCTGTCTATAATGACCCAAACTGCGTCAAATTTTCTCTAAGTCCGTGGGAGCCCAACAACAAAATCCATAGTGATACGCTCCCGCCTCCACTCGGGAATTTCTAACTTCTGAAGCAAACCACCATGTCTGTGATGCTCGTACTTAACTTGCTAACAATTCATACACCGAGCTACACGTGCAACTATATCCTTTTTCATTCTCCTCCACCAAAAATGTTTCCGCAAATCTTGATACATTTTAGCGGTACCTGGATGAATAGAATACCTGGAACTGTGTGCCTCTTCAAGAATTAATTCACGAAGCCCATCCACATTAGGCACACAAATACGGCCCTGCATTCGCAGAACCCCATATTCCCTCATAGCAACCTGTTTGGCATCACCGTGCCGCATCGTGTCCTTAAGGACAAGTAAGTGAGGATCATCATACAGCCTCTCTCTGATGCGCTCATATAAAGAAGACCAGGCGACTGTGCAAGCTAAAACCCGACTGGGTTCTGAAACATCTAACCTCACAAACTGATTAGATAAAGTATGAACATCTGCAACTAATGGCCTCTCACTAACCGGGATATATGCAAGACTACCCATACTCACAACCTTTCTACTCAAAGCATCGGCCACCATATTGGCCTTTTCGGGGTGATACAAAATGGTGATATCATAGTCTTTCAACAACTAAATCCATATTCTTTGCCTCAAATTAAGATCCTTTTGTTTGAACAGATACTGGAGGCTACGATGATCAGTAAATACCTCACACAAGACAGCGTAGAGGTAATGCCTCCAAATCTTTAGCGCATGAACAATGACTGCCAATTCTAAGTCATGAACAGGATAATTCTTCTCGTGAACTTTTAACTGACGCGACGCATATGCAATTACCTTGCCATCTTGCATTAATACTTCACCAAGCCCAATATGAAATGCGTCACAATATACCGTATACGATCCTGAACCTGTGGGTAATACCAACACTGACGTTGTAGTTAAAGTGGTCTTAAGCTTCTTAAAGCTCAACTCATACTCATATGACAATCTGAATGGGACACCCTTCTGGGTTAGTCTGGTCAATGGGCTTGCTATAGATGAAAACCCTTCCACGAACCGACGATAATAACCTGCTAAACCCAGGAAACTCTGGATCTCTGTAACTGAAGTAGGTCTAGGCCAATTCTGAACAGCCTCAATCTTCTTAGGATCCATCTTTATGCCTTCTGCCGATACAACATGTCCCAAAAAGGCAACTGAGTCTAACCAAAACTCACATTTTGAAAATTTGGCATATAACTGATTATTCTTCAAGGTGTGAAGCACACTTT
>AWOL01S0034203.1:170005-211529 GCA_000715115.1 Nicotiana otophora | reverse complement strand
TAACATAACCTACTTATCAATTTAAACACCTTGGTCTCACTCCAAAAGTACATGTTATAACATTCCTAATTTGTTGACTTTCGACGAAACATTATTTGTTTTCAATTCCTTTAGCTTCTGAAACTTCCAACCATCTTTGTACTTGTTGTTCATGATCTTCAATATTTGTAAACTCCGAGGTAATATGATTAACTTACTTTGCAAACTTTTCAAATATGATTTCATTTCTGAGCTTACATCAATTGACTTATGACGACTCGTACGTACGAAAACATGGGTTGTAACACTCGGGACCTCGTCCGAATATTCCAACAAGTCCAGAAATATAATACGGACTTACTCGGGGTTTCAATTCACGTCAAACAACATCAAAATTATAATTCACACCTCGATTCAAACTTTTGATTTTTTTCAAACTTTTCACTTTGCAAAACTCTTGCCAAAACATTTTAAACGAATCCAGAATGACTTCAAATTTGGCACACAAGTCATAAATGATATAATGGAGCTATTCCAAATTTTCGGAATCGGGTTTCGACCCCCGAGATTAAAAAGTCAACTCCGTGGTCAAACTTGGAAATCTTTAGCCTTTAAATTTTCAATTTCCGTTAAATGGTCATAACTTGAGTTATGGACCTCCAAATTAAATTTCAGGTATACACCAAAGTCCAAATCAGGAGACGGACCTACCAGAACTGTCAAAATACTGATCCAGGTCCATTTACTAAATATGTTGACCAAAGTCAACTGAATTGAGTTTTAAGACTCTATTTCATATTTTTATCAATATTTCACATAAAAACTTTCTAGAAAATTATACGGACTGCGCACGCAAGTCGAGGAATGATAAATAGTGCCTTTTGAGGTCTTAGAACACAAAATTAATTATTAAATTTAAAGATGACCTTGCGGGTTATCACATCACTTCCTTCAGTCTAATTCAAAAGTAGGAAACACTCTACTTTAGTAAAGTAGGTCATGCTGCATAAACCTTAGGTGAGTCGGTCTTTGGTACCGACACACAATTAGGAAAGCCACCCTGATGTCAACGGGTCATGCACCCAACGATATAATTTTTGTGGAAAGACAAATAAACTTGACAAGATACTTAAGGATCCGAAGCAAACACTTACCCAAATATCCTTCTTTACCCATCTATGAAAATGGAAATAAACCAAAACATCCCTGAAATTAGCATGGTAATGGGAGGACCACATAAGTTGAAACAATGGTGGAAGAATATTCGTCGGGAACACGGAGATGAGGTTCAGACGCACCTAGGGGCATTAATTGCATTGATGAATATCCGAGCAGACAGGGTGCTCACTCGCCCGTTGATAGAAGTTTTGGATCCGGGTAAGGCGGTGTTCAAATTTACCGACTGTGAGTTAGTACCGATATTAGAAGAAGTCATAAGTTTCACGGAGTTGATGTTCAACGGAATAAAGCCAGTATTGCCAGTTACTATGCCCAGTTACCGGTTCTTGGATGCCTTTGGCCTTGCTAACAACATAAGCTTAAGAAGTATCGAGGATGGATGGGTGAGCCTCGACCAGCTGTTCGACAGATTTGGGCACTGTGAAAGCTACAAATGGTATTCAGGGGAGTTTCAATGTGACCAAGCGACGTGGGAGAGCCTCAGGCCTATCACTTTTGCAATGGAACTGTTCGGATTATTGGTCTTCCCACAACAAAGGGTCCGTATCAACATCAACCTGTTACCAGTGGTCCTAGAAACCCAAAAATCACAAGTCGTGATGGCACCTAACTTGATCCGCTAGGTAAGACAACTAACAAAACAATACAAGCCAAATGAAATTATAGAAAATAGTGAAGGATTGTCCGAACTTTTACAAATTAACCCAAGAATTGGTATTATAAAACATGAGCTTCTAAAACTTGGAATTTACAAAGCTGATACAAATAATTACACGATCTGGTTGAAAGTTACATAAACATATTAACAAAATATAAAGTTACCAAGGACAAGTGGAATCTATATCCGGAATACACGAACATCTTCAGGGTCAGCTCCCGACATCACCAGCAGCTCCGCTCTAAAAGTCTGCACGCAAGGTGCAGAAGTGCAGTATGAGTACAACCTACCCCATGTACTCAGTAAGTATGTTTTCTAACCTCGCCGAAGTAGTGACGAGGCTTTTTAGTTAAAAGATGCTCACTGATAAAATTTGTAATGTAACTAACAATAGAACTATACTATAGTATAACAGAATAGAGCATACGAATAAATGTACAAAGCAATAATAGAGTACTAGAAGAGATCACAATCTAACAGTTTCCAATATCTCGACCAATCCTTTCCTTAAAGCGAAACCCAATGAACCACAATAATCACCTCAAAACTTTCATAGTGTGAGAGAAACACTCAAGACATCAAATGCAATGGCACGATAAGACCCTTCGTGCATTTATCTCATCCTCACCAAATATGCGTAAAACAGTACCAACCAAAGGGCAGAAATATCGATAATAGAAATGACAAAGTAGGAAATACGCAAGTAGTAATAATGAACGAGAATGCACATAAGGACATCAGACAGACTAGGCAGAAAGCATAAAGGTAATGACAACAATTAGGAAAGGAATGTAACTTCAACTAACTAGCATGGTGGATGCATGAAGATAGATATAACAAATAAGAAAGGGGACACATGATCTTTGTAAGTTAACAAGTAGAGACATGAGCGACTAACATGGAAGAAGACCTGTACCTAAGTGCAACAAAACAGATATGTCATGGATGCAATTATAACAGCAAGAAGTAGGCATGATATTTACAAGCTAAGCAAGTAGAAGGCATGGGCAACACAACAACAATTGAGATAGAGAATAAAGACAGAGTAGTGACGACAAGTCACATAAGAACTGCAAGTACGACCGTAACAATTCAAGGTAAGGACATGAAATATCTTCAAGAAAAGGATATCACAATATAATGCATGTCCTCGTCCACACTTGCACGGAAACACCCCTCGTTCCATGAACTCGTAATAACACAAAATTATGATAATATAAATGCAATGGCACGACATCACCCTTCGTGCTTTTACTCATAAATAATATGGTATGACGTCACCCTTCGTGCTTTTACTCTTAATAATATGGCACGGCATCCCCCTTCGTGCTTTTACTCTCAATAATATGGCACGACATCACCATTCGTGCTTTTACTCTCAATAATATGGCGCGACATCACCCTTCGTTCTTTACACTCTCCCTCACATGATAATGTATAAACAAAGGCACGACATCACCCTTCTGCTTTACACTTTTCCTTACCAAGCATATGTATATCAATGACAAACAGGGCAGGAAGCATAAATAACGTCAAGGGGAGAGTTTAAATAAATATTCCAAATGAATCCCATTCACAACTTTCCAAGCCAATACTAGTGCAATAAATCCGCAAGAACCTTATTATTCAAGTATTACTACAAATCTCACAAATGATCTACAACACAAGTATAGAATCTAGTATCTCAAGAATATCGGCCGTAGCAATGTATTAATGATTATGCACATTGATGACCGAATTAGACACATCAATGTGTTCTCAGAATTCCATCAAATTTGATCAAGTTATAACAAGCTAAGTCTTAGTTCCTAACATTTAATTCTATGATCTTAGTATCTAGGAGTCAAGTAAAGCATGAAACAAGAAGTCCACGTAATTCTACAAGACACAATTTATAACATAATTTACCCCTGAGCATGGTTAACCCTTGCACATGCATATATGCTCGTCATCTCATATATGTATCACCCCCGCATGTAACAAACAATGTCAAATAGTAGGAAAAATTCCCTCCATAAAGTTAGGCAAGACACTTACCTCAATTTGGCTAACTCAATACTCAATTTAGCTTTTTCCTTTACAAATTCACCTCCGATTGGCTCAATCTAGCCAAAGACGACTTCAATACATCACACAATGTAAGGGAAAATAATTTCAATTAATAAACCTGTGATTTTTATTCAATTTCTAAAAAGTCAACAAAAGTCAATCCCCGGCCCAAAGGGTAGGTCTTGACTGCCCATAGCCTCACGAGTCCAAATATGTGTTTTGTTTTCAAATCCGAGTCCTATTCGACTCTCAAATCCCAAATTTTCATTTTTCAAAGTTTTTGACAAAATCCTCAACTTTTCCCTAGATTCTCATGAATTTGATATTAAATCTTATATAAAATCATGAAATGTAGTTGAGAATTGATTAGAGGTACTTACCCAATGATTTGGTATGAAAATCCCTTCATAAATTTGCCTCCCATCGAAGCTAGGGTTTAAAATATAACAAAATGAAGCCAAATCTCGAAATTCTCAGCATTTAGCAGGTTGCAGATGTCGCATTAGTGAAAAGGCAAATGCGATGCCCGCAAATGCGAACAATATATCGCAAATGCGAAATGGAGGTTTTCCTGCTAATGTCGCATTTGCGACCAAACTCTTCGCAAATACGGAAAGGGGGACCATCGCAAATGCGAGGAATTTTTCGCAAAAATGAATTCCTGGCCAATAGCCCAGGTTCACAAATGCGAGGCTGCTTCGCAAATGTGATAGTCACATTTGCGACCAAAACATCGCAGATGCGATGACACCAGTACCAACACTCAAAAATCATGAAAAGTTATTCCGAAACCAATCCGAAACTCACCCGAACCCCTGAGGCTCCAAACCAACTATGCACCCAGGTCCAGAAACACAACACGAACTCGCTCGATCAAATCATCAAAATAACCTCTAAAAGCATGAATCGGACGCCAAAATGCATGAAGATTAAAGGAAACTTCAAGAACTTCTAAAATCGCAGCTAAATGTCCGAACCATATCAAATTAACTCCAAATGGAACCAAATTTTGCAGAAAAGTTCCATATGACGAAACGAACCTACTCGAAGCTTCAAATCATGCATAAAAACCTCAAAATGAAAAATCATACCTCAATTCAAAATCAATGAACTTTGAAACTTCAACGTCTACAACCGATGTTAAAACCTATCAAATCACGTCCAATGGACCTCAAATTTTGCACACAAGTCACACTTGACATTACAGACCTATTCCAACTTCCAGAATCGAAATCCAACCCCGATATCAAAAATTATGCTCCCGGTCAAACTTCCCAAAAATTCAACTTTCGCCATTTCAATACTAATTTGACTACGGACCTCCAAATTACAACCCGGATGCGCTTCTAAGTCCAAAATCATCCAACGAAGCTAATGGAACTAACAGAACACCATTATGAGGCCTCAAACTACCGAGTGAAGTGCATATGCTCAAAACGACCAGTCGGGTCGTTACAGTGGGCCTTGTCCTCATGCGCACGAGGGTATGATTTCTTTAAAGGTTGTAACTTACTACTTCAGATCCGGGCTACTGAATATTTCTTCCAGCGAGAGGCCACTATCAACTACTTCATGGGCGTCAGCAATAGGATCCAAAGAAATAATGAAAGAGTGAGACACTGGATCTCCCCACATTGGCAAGAAGAATGGAGGGAAACACTGACCAATCTAACACGAGAATGGATCAACTGGAAACTCTCTTGGTTAGGTGGAAGGGCAATCTTGAGGACTCCTGAGAAATACTTCATTGAGTTGATCAGACAGGAAGGCATTCAACCATACTCACCCATGCGGGTCCTCAGACAGTTCGGGATGATCAAAGATGTGCCTCTATGGACAATGACATCGCTATACTAGGATGGGTACAATGGACATATCCCAATTCCTAGGATAAGAAGACTTCAAGACGAGTGGAATGACTTGGTAACAATGCATATGGGTCAAAACTCATGGTGTAATCCGGAGTATTACGTCTAGATTAACGAAGAAGAAGAACTGGCCTGCCCTAGCAGAAAGGGTATAGCCTGGTTAGAGGACGTGGTGGTTGCTTTGCAGATTTGCAATAAGATCCTGCCAAATCTTATGACCACGTCAATGCATCGTCAGGTGGTCCCAGGATCCATTAACCACATGTTGCCACCTACTGAAGATCATGATTGGATAGTGGAGTACATCCAGATAGAATCAAGCACAAAGCCAACGATGATAAGGAGGAGTAGTCTGAATCTAACAATGATTAGGAGGAGTTTGAAAAAGACCCGATGGAGGATCAGGAAGAGGAGCCAGAAGAAGAGAAGGACATGGGAAATGACTCAGGGGATGGTTATTAGAGTTGGTTGATTCCCCCTCTTTCCTACTTTATACCCTTATCCCTAGTTTTCTCTTTTTACTTTCCAAAAAGGTGAGTTGTCCAAGCCCATACAGTTCTATGAAACAATGATGTAATCTTTGTTCCCATTTGTATCAGTCCAAATTATCAATGAAAACAAATTTCTTCGGATGTAAATGTGTCAAGTCTAAATGTCTGTCAGATATCTACGAATTAGGCCTATCTCCAGCAATGAGAGGTCCCCGCGAATTCTAGGAATGCGCTAGCTGTAATGCTTGAATTATCTGCTCTGTGTGATTTCCTCCTCGTATAAATGAAGAAACTGACTCTTGTTCCTTTTCTTTTCCTTCTTCTTACTTTTCTTTTGCTTTATTATTACCTAAAAAAAGGTTGGTTTGTGTCGACCAAAACTGGCAGAATCACCATACAATCTAAGGTCAAAAGGAAAGATGTCAGCCGCAGAAGACCCAATTGAACATGCTCTGGTCATAGCCGACAGCCCGGGGCGATCGGGGGAAAAATAAAACACTAGGAATGATGAACACGTGGCCAGGATGGCCCAGGAAATGGAGTCCTTAAGGGAGGAGGTACAACATATCAAAGAACTGGCGCACCTGGTCGTGACAACACTTCCTCAGCCACTTAGATTCCCTTATTTGAATTCACTTCCAGATCACTTTCCTTCCACATCACGCCGAAACAACAACACCCCAACTTTAACTCCCACCACTCAAGTCATACCTCCGGTAACCCCTGCTAACCCACCAAATCCCCTCATCTACACTCCTTACGTACCACGATACACTCAGACATCACAAAACCAGCATATTACCACTAATGTAACTACCCCTCCTTGTGATGGAGTCACTTTCACCACTAACCAGCACATACCTATGGCACATGCTTCCACCCAATGAATGATACATTCCCCATGTATATACAATTTCTGAACCTACCTTTATAGCACTTGTCACGGTCAGGGTGCCTTATGAGATTGACCAATACACTGAGATGGAGAGAGAAGCCCGTCGTAAGGAAGAAGAGTCAGTATCTAAGCAGTTACAAATATTGAGAACGCAAATAAAGAGTCTCCAAGTTGCCCAAGGAAGTGAAAGCTTGGACTATGAGGACATCTGTATTCATCCAGATGTGGTTATGCCACCAGGGTACAAACCCCTAAGTTCGATATCATCAATGGGACGGGGGACCCTCACGCACATTTGAGGGCATATTATGGCAAGTTAGTTGGAGTAGGGAGGAACGAGAAGCTAAGGATGATGTTATTTTTAAGAAGTTTGACGGGCGAAGCACTCACCTGGTATACTCGATAGGATCGGCGAAATTGGAGAACTTGGCAAGATATGGCGGAAGACTTCATGAATCATTTTTTATTCAACACTGAGATCACTCCTGATCGGTTCACACTGGTGAACTTGCAGATAAAACCATCTGAGTCATTCCAAGAATATGCACAACGATAGAGGTCGGAGGCTGTCAGGGTGCAACCTCCGCTGGATGACAATGAGCTAACCAAATACTTCATCAGAGCCCAGGCGGGAATATACTTTGAAAAGATGATGGGAATGATGGGACAGGAGTTCCCCGAGCTGGTCAAGATGGGAGATTTCTTGGAAGAGGGCATAAAATCTGGTAAAGTACAATCCATGTCAGCACTGCAAGTGGCCAGCAAGGCCATCCAATCAGGGTCAATAGGAGGCGGAAAGAAGAAGAAAAAGGAGGTCTCAGCAGTCATCCCTTACTACCAACCCAACCCACATCATGGGAGCACCTCTTACTCCCTAAACAACCACTCACCGCCACCCACTTACGCTCCAATTTATAATACCATACCATATTACCAGCCTCAACCACAATACAACCTTCCTCGAGCCAACAACAACCAAAACCCAGAATGACCATATGCTCTTGTCCAAACCACTACTCATCAGAACCGACCTAGTTATGCACCATGCCCTTCTCCCAGCTTTGAAGAGAGGGGTCATAGAACTTATACCTCGATTACTGAGCCTCTAGCCCAATTGTTCGAAAGCTTGAGAAGAACAGGATTGATACACCCGATCGAGGGAAGGGTTCTTGAACATCCCTCCAAATATTTTGATGCCACTAAAAGATGTGTGTACCATTCCAATGTATCTGGGCACGATACTGAAGATTGCTTCAAGTTGAAAAATGAAATTGAAACTGTGATCAAGAGCAGAACCATTCAGTGCACTCCTACACCACCCAATGTGAATCGAAACCCACTACCAAATCATCGAAACCAGGGAGCTAACATGATCATATTAGACGAAGAGTATGACCTGAAAGGAAAAATTATCACTATTGGAAATGTAGAAGCCGCAAAGGATCCCTCCTCAAAAGGCTCAGATCATTACACTACAACTAAGGTCTAAGGTAATGGTTCACACTTATCCTAGCAACCTGCTGATGCTATCAGAGAAGAAAAAGGTTGGGGGTACAAAATCGTCCCATGGACATACCAGCAAAAAGGAAAGGCCAAAATGACAGACTCTGGTACAGCCCATGGTATGACTAGGTTTGGGTGATGCTACGCCCCTAAAGATGTCAATCGAGGAAATATAGGGAGAGAACAAATTCCAAGGAGGAACATAACAGACCCAGAAGCCGCCGAGTTTTGGAAAAGAATGTCAAGCAAAGAATATTCTGTGGAAGAGCCATTGAAGAAAACTCCAGCACAGATATCTATCAAGGATCTATTAATGAGCTCCGACAGTCATAAGGATGTCCTGCTAAAAATGCTAAGTGGGGTAAGTTTACCAAGTAACACCACTAGCGAGGCGTTGGCCATGACTATTGGGAAAATGGTCGAAGAAAACATGATCACTTTCAGAAAAGGCGAACTTCTTGTTGAAGGCTCAAGTCAAAACAAGGCTCTTCACATCACTGTCAAGTGCAAGGACAAAATAATGTCTCGAGTGTTGGTCGATGGCGGATCAGGAGTCAATATTTGTCCTCTCTCCACTCTACGTGAGTTGGGAATTCATTTGAGGAAAGTCAAAGAAAGCCACGTGAGGGTGAGAGCCTTTGATGGTTCATAAAAGGACGTTATTCGAGAAATGTATCTAGCCTTACAGATCGGGCCGATCAATTTTCCGGTATTGTTTCAAGCGATGAACATATCCCCTTCTTACAACTTGCTGCTGGGCAGTCCCTAAATACATATGGTAGGGCCGTGCCATCCACTTTGCACCAATGCATAATATTTGTGTGGGGATGCCAGGAGATCGTGGTTCATGGCGAGTGGGGTCAGTTCGCCTATTTGGAGTATGTTGTTCCATTCATTGAAGGGCTAGACAGAGTTGCCTTCCACACTGTGTAAATCATGTAGGCTACTAAGACGGAGAAGGCTAAAAAACATTTGGGAATACAGTCGCCATATAGATCCAAGATGGCTCTGAGGGAAATGATAAAATATGGATACAAGCCAGGAACAGGGTTAGACGCCAAATCAGATGGAATCACAGAGCCAATTGACCATAATAGGCAGAAAGGAAAGACTGTCATAGGATATTAGCCTCTGGAAGGGAAAGCTCGCACTGTTAGCTCTGGGAAAAAGGTTTTTATGCCAGAGCATGTTGCAAGTCCGGGATAGAGTTCAATACCCGAAGATGATATCATCGGTCGAATGTGAAAGAATGTTGCAAGTCCGGGACAGAGTTTAAGAGAATGTATTGAAGGAACTGACATCAAGACACCGACTATCAGAGATGCCAAACCAGGGAAGGAGCTGCAGAATTGGACTGCCAGACCATCTTTGGTTCGCCGGGAGTCTTGGTAGTATGGAGCTGTAAAAGTTTTCTTTTAAAAAGAGCACGGTCAATTGAGGCATGTACCGTGTTTGTACCTTTTTGTCATTTGCCTCTTGTGAACGCTTAAGACGTTCCCCTTTTGATGAAATAAAAAGAACATTTTCCTAAATGTTGTAACTTTATTTTACTGCTTTATTTATACTTAGTTTTTCTTTTAGTAATCAAATCGATAAGAAACTGCATTCCACGATTATGACATGTAACGAAACCATTGAGTGCAACGACCTGGATTACGAGGAGTATGATGCGAGCATGATGCCCGACAATCTCCCGCAGGAAATCGAGCAGTTGAAAAGTCAGAAAAATCCCAACCTGGAAGAAACAGAAGTGGTCAATCTTGGAAGTGAAGAAGATATAAAAGAAACCAGAATCAGCATTCACCTAGAAGCCGAGCAGAAGGAAAAAATGATTGAGCTACTCCGATAGTACGTCGATATGTTCGCATGGTCCTATGATGACATGCCAAGATTAAGCACTGACATTGTCTTGCATCGACTGCCCACTGACCCTACCAGACCGCCGGTTAAGCAGAAGCCCAGAAAGTTCAAACCTGATTTAAGTCTGAGGATAAAGGAAGAAGTGACCAAACAGATAGAAGCAAATGAAGTAAGGGTCACCAACTATCCAAGCCGGTTGGCAAATATCGTCCCAGTGCCCAAGGACGTAAATATCAAAATATGTGTAGACTACCGAGATCTCAGCAAAGCTAGTCCAAAGGATGATTTCCCTATGCCAAACATCCACATTCTCATTAACAACTGTGCGAAGCATGAACTGCAGTAATTTGTGGATTGTTTCGCTGGATACCATCAAATCTTAATGCACGAGGAAGATGCAGAGGAGACAACTTTCACCATGCCTTGGGGAGTCTACTATAATAGCATTATGCCGTTCGATCTCAAGAACGTCGGTCCCACCTACATGTGGGCCATGTTGACCCTTTTTTGCGACATGATTCATTAGGAGATTGAAGTGTATGTGGATGACATCATCATAAAGTCTCGAAGGAGATCAAAGCATTTGGACGACTTGAGGAAATTTTTCGAACACCTGCGAAGGTACAGTTTGAAGTTGAACCCATCAAAGTGTGCATTCGGAGTCCCCACTGGAAAACTATTGGGTTTCATTTTAAGCAGGAAGTGGATAGAGCTGGACCAATAAAATATCAAGGCTATCCAAGAATTACCGCCACCAAATAGCAAGAAGGATGCATGAGTTTCTTGGGCAGATTGAACTACATCAGTCATTTCATAGCCCAGTCCACGGTAATCTGTGAGCCCATTTTTAAGTTGTTGAAGAAAGATGTCACCACAAAATAGACGGAGGAGTGCTAGAGAGACTTCGACAGAATCAAAGAGTATCTTTCAAATCTGCCCGTACTGGTTCCCCCCGAACTAGGGAAACTATTGTTGCTCTATTTGTCAGTCTTTGACAACACCTTCGTTGTATGTAGGGCAGCACGACGAAACCAGGAGAAAGGAGCAAGCCATATACTACTTGAGTAAGAAGTACATTCCATGCGAGGACAAGTATATACTGATAGAACGCACTTGTTGTGCTATGACTTGGATTGCTCAGAAGATAAGGCATTACATGTCAGCATACACCACACATCTGATATCTCGGGTCGACCCGCTCAAATTCATTTTTCAAAAGTCGATGCATACCGGAAAGCTATCTAAATGGCAAATTCTCCTCAGCGAATGTGACATTGTGTACATAGCTCAAGAGGCTATCAAAGGAAAAGGTTTAGCCGACAACCTCATCGAGAATCCAGTGGATGTGGATTACAAACTTCTTACCATATATTTCCCCGATAAAGAAGTACTATTTGCTGGGGAAGATATTGAAGAATCATACCCTGGGTGGAGAATATTTTTTGATGGAGCAGCAAACTTCAAAGGAGTCAGGATTGGGGCAGTCTTGATTTTAGAATCTAGAAAACACTATCCAACATTGGCAAAGATAAGATTCCCCTGTACCAATTATATGGCTGAATAAGAAGCATGCATCCTTGGCAATAGAATGGCAATCGATATGAACATCGAAGAACTTTTGGTCATAGGAGATATCAATTTGCTGATACACTAAGTCCAAGGATAATGGTCCGTCAAGAATGTCAAGATATTGTCGTACCTGCACTGCATGAAGGAGATGTGCAAGAAGTTCACAAATATTGAGTTCACGCACGTCCCCAGGATTCATAATGAGTTCGCCGACGCCTTTGCAACCCTATCATCTATGATTCAGCATCCAGACAAGAACTACATCAACCCTATCGAGATAGAGATCAGGGTTCAACATGCCTATTGCTTCCATGTAGAAAAAGAACCCCATGGTAAACCATGGTATCATGACATCAAGAAATTCCTTGCAACCGGGGAATTCCTAGAGAATGCTAGTAATGGTCAAAAGCGAGCCCTTAGGAGGATGGCAAACCACCTTTTCCTCAATGGGAAAGTCCTGTATAGGAGGACCCCAGACATAGGTTTGTTGAGATGAGTAGACGCTGGTGAAGCATCCAGACTATTGGAGGAAATACATGCAGGGACATGCGCCCCCCACATGAACGGGTTCACATTAGCGAAGAAGAATTTGAGAGTTGGATACTTTTGGATTACTATGGAAAGAGACATCACCCGCTATATGTAGAAGTGTCACTAGTGCCAGATTCATGAGGATCTCATCCGGGTCCCACCAAATGAGCTAAACATAATGGGTTCACCTTGGACCTTCGTCGCTTGGGGCATGGACGTAATTGGACCTATAGAGCCCAAAGCATCAAACGGACATCATTTCATTTTGGTAGCTATCAATTATTTCACCAAATGTGTCGAGACATCAACTTACAAGGCCATCACGAAGAAGGTAGTGGCAGATTTTGTCCGAAGTAACATCGTCTACAGATTTGGGATACCGGAGTCTATCATCACTGACAATGCCGCTAACCTCAACAGCGACCTCATGAGAGAAATCTGTGAGAAGTTCAGAATCGTCCATCGTAATTCCACAGCCTACAGACCGCAAATAAATGGGGCCGTCGAGGCCGCAAATAAGAATATCAAGAGGATTCTGCGAAAGTTAGTGGACAATCACAAACAATGGCACGAGAAACTACCTTTTGCTTTACTGGGTTATCTGACTACCATGAGAATATCCATTGGGGAAACACTATACATATTGGTATACGGCACTGAAGTGGTGATACCCGCGAAGGTCGAGATACCGTCCTTGAGAGTCATTCAAGAGGAAAAATTGGACGATGCAGAGTTGATACGGATCAGGTAGGAGCAACTCATTCTCATTGATGAGAAAAGAATGGATGCAGTATGTCATGGTCAATTATATCAGAACATGATGGCCAGTGCATTTAACAAAAGAGTGAAGCCTCTCTAATTCACATCGGGGCAGTTGGTTCTCAAGAAAATCTTTCCCCATCAAGAAGAAGCCAAAGGAAAGTTCGCACCAAACTGGCAAGGTCCTTACATGATTCACCGAGCACTGTCGGGTGGAGCTATAATCTTAGCAGAAATGGATGGAAGAGTCAACACGAAGCCTATAACCTCAGACGCAATCAAGAGGTACTATGTATGATGGCAAATAGAGTTAGGGTTTTTGATGTTACAAAACTACGTTCAACCTGACTTCCCACCGAAGGATACTTAGGCAACCTACGTAGGGTTCAATTTCTCCCCCTTTATCTTGTAATAGTAAAAACCAAATATCACTTTTGTAAGTTGCTCATGAACTACGACGACTTGATTTCCTTAGAATACGTAGGCAATTCTCATCGGATTCTGTCATCTTTTGTAATTAAACTACGTTTTAGCCTGATTCCACTTGGATACATAGGCTGTCTGAGTCAGACTTGGCCATTTTCATTCTCAATCTCATTTTGCATTTATTGTAATCGAACTATGCTTTGACCTGAGTCCATTTGGATATATAGACTACATGAGTCAGACTTGATCATCTTTATCATATTTCATCATAACCTGCGAACTACGTTCAGACCTGATTTCGTTTTGGATACATAGACAACTTGAAAGGGGTTGGTCATAACACTAGGAAAACCTTTGCAATGCATTAGTTCAAATTTGGATGCAGTCGCAACAGCAACCAGCTACTTCATCAGAGGTATCACAAAAATCAGCATCAACAGGACAAAGTTTTCAAGAGGACACGCTTGCATGTGGAGAGCCTTTCGTAACATGTTATAATCCGGAGCAACGACATTTGCCTTAAAAATGCGTTATTTTCAAAATGTTTTCTAGAACAAAATATATGTATATACCATAATATGTTCCATATATCAAACTTCGTGGCATGATCATGTTCAAGGCCGGGGCAAACCAACACTCTGGTCGACACAAACCAACTTCCCCCCTACTAAGAAGGTTTCTTTGAGCGCAGGGTCAACGGGGAGTAAGGAAGCACTAGGACCACACTGGGCATATGATGGATCCGCCACTTGCCTATAATTATCCTTTTTCTCCTTTACTCGAATTTTTCTGGTACAGCTAAAGCTAACTTTTGAATCCTTTGCAAGTACCGCGGAATCAGACAGCTGATATGGAAACTTGTACATAGCAAATCATCTTCTCACCTAATTAGAGCATCCAGTAAAAAGTGAATGTCAGTTTCGCCAATCAAAATTTTGTATATAGCAAACCATCAGCTCAATCAATTGGAGCATCCTGTACAAATCGAACATTATCTTTGCCAATCGAAATCCTGTATATAGTAAACCGTCAGCTCAATCAATCGGAGCACCACGTACAAATCGAACGTTGGCTTCACCAATTGGAGCCTTGTATATAGCAAACTTCAAACTTTGCCAACAAAGCAATTCACATCACCACTCCATCGCAATAGACACCAGAATAAACAATCGCAAACCTCGTCACCGACGTTTTGCCTATCGATGGCCGAAACCTAGCTTCGCAGTCAAGAGTATCTCTTGGGCATGCTTTTATTTCATTCGCTATTACTTTGAATGTTTTAACGTTTTGCTCATGCAGCTTCAGGCATGATTACGGTTTTAATCAATCGCCCCGAGCGGAGATTACTCATTTCTCATTGTAAAGCTCTCCAAACAAGCGGAGACGCACTTTACTAATCAAGCTCTCCCAACAAGCAGAGACATTTATCAGTGCAAAGATCTCCCAACAAAGGGAGACACACTTTACTAATCAAGCTCTCCAGACAAACAGAGACATTTTTCAGTGAAAAGCTCTCCTAACAAGCGAAGACACACTTTACTAATCAAGCTCTCCCAACAAGTGGAGACAATTTTCAAATGCTCCGACAGCTGCGGAACGGTATACAACCCGGCTAACAAATTGAGTCAGGATCAAGTATCCCATCATCCCAAATACTAAATAACGGCTCGCCGGCAGCCAGGTATTATCATTCCTACATTATTTATATCGCATCTTAATTTATTCTGCATTACAATATATTGGTATGCATGTATTTAATTCGTTTTGCAGGAACAAGCACAACAATGTGGAAGACTTCATAGTAGCAGACCGAAGTACAACGCTATGGGACAACCAACCCCGTAGCAGGCCTAAGATCCCAGCTCAAGAGGATCAGCGAAACTCCAGATTTCGAATCATTGAAATCAGGCCGCAAAATTCAAGATGCTATAAGTGACCAATTTCCCGTCTCACTATATCGTCACAATACGATACTGGGAAAATTCCTGTGAGTGCCGCTTCCCCAAGGTCCCTACTCTAGAACTACATGAGGCCTGATCATCGTTAAGCTTGAGGTATGTAAGCAATTCAAAGCCAGAATTCGGCCCCAATATTTCCAAATCTTTCTAGATTCTTCCTCAATTCAATCTTGCAATTCACCATCCCCATTTCCTGCAATACCTGCCTAAAAGTCGGGATAAAATTGGTTTTGGATCAATTTCTTTGTCCGAAAACTCTTTCATCATCTCCGGTCAAAGAGGGGCATCTGTTGACGACCAATTTTGACCCTCCCATTTTAAATTAATTTATTTATACTGAATAATCTACAATAAATATTTTCAAAGTATTTTTCAGTAATGAATATCTATTTTTCACAAATTAACCAAGCACTAGCTTTTAAGTTAATAACATAATATTGACATTATGTAATTACAAATAAATTTACTATTTTAGGATTATTAAAGTAATTTCTATATATAGGTTCTATAATTAATTTAATAAATTATTCTTTAATTCCTGGTTAATTAGATTACTATGTGAAAATTCAAAAATCAGCAATACAATTCAGGAAAAGGAAGTATTTTATAAAATTTAATTGCAATAGCTAGTATTATTTAATAATTATAATTTTACTATATTTTATTAAAAATAATTAAGTTTATTTAAATTAATTTCAAAAGGGTAAAAGGCTACAGGGTTATAATTGCAATTCCTAAATTAAGCATAGAGTGGCTGTTCTTTAAATAAATTTTAGCCCAATTATCAAGCCCAAAGCCAAATCAGACCCAAACACAATTCCCTTCTCTCCACGTTGGCAATCTCCGTCACGTCCTCTGGACCAATGAGATCACGCCACATCAACCGGAATCTCCCACTCACAAAGAAAACAGAAATTAATCCGGACCATTGGTCTATCCTATCAACGGTTCACATTTAATCCTCATTTTTCTATTACTTTTATTTAGTCTTATAAGGCTCAATCTCCGCCGTCCAAATCCAGAGATCCGACAATCCTTATATTCCCTCATTTAAAATGTTTTAATCCTGAAATAGTAGGACCCTTGTTATAAAAGATCAACGGCCCAGATCCTATTCCCCTCTCTTAAACTCAAAGACAACCCTAACCTACCCAAAAACCCTAATCATTTTTCATCTCACCTGACCGCCTCTCTTTCCATTTCCCTTCTCTTTTCTCTCAACCTCACAAACCAATCAGTCACCAAACCTTGCACAAATTAGTGTAAGGTTACAAATCGATTAGATATTTCATCTCTTTGCCTTCTGAATCCAAGAATCCCGCTTTTATTTCCCCTTTTGTTCACCAAGTCTGATTCCCCTTTTGAAACGTCATTCCGTCTTTGCTTTCAAATCAAACTTAAAGAATCACCTGTTTTGTCTCTGGGCTGTGACGAAAGTTGTTTTCCTTCCATTCTCGTTGATGTAGATTCAAAACCCCAAATCCGAAAACCCTAGACCAAATCATGCAATGGTCAAATCTCTGAAACCTTCCTCTATTTTGTTAAATCTATGGCATGCATGAACGTTTCTCAGGGTTATCATGATTATTCTTGGTCCAGAGGTCAAGCGAAGCGACCTCTGGACATTTGGCTCTTACCCGAAGGTTTTTGCCCTCAACGGTGGACTTCTCTCCTCTCAGGTAAACTCGTCACTATCTCTCCCTCTGTGTTCTCTGATTTTACCTATGTTTTTGCTATCATCACTCTTCTATCGTCATCTTCCACTATTTGATTTGAATCCTTTGAAACCCTAGAGCTTTATATGGCACTATAAATAGGAGCCTTCAATTCTCTTACCTAACACGACCAACCACCTAACACTGAAGAGAAACAGACACACAGACACAAACGCCATCCATCATCTAAGAAATTTAGAGTTCAAAGCCTAGGTTTTCTGTGTTCTTTTCTTTTTGTTTGCTGAGTACTGTCGTTGGTTCAAGTTTGAGGTTCCTAGGATCTTAAGCAATTGATAAAGAGCCTTTGTTTGGTATGCTCTCTGAAAAAGGCCAGCACATCTCTCATCCTTCTCTTTTGTTCATCTCCTTTTAATGCTACAAATATGTTAGCTATATTCAGAGTATTATAGTTATTTTATGGTGTTAAGTATGTTAATATTTGTGTTCTGTTAGTCAAATATCCGCTTGTGGTTATTTGTCTTGCTTTTAGGTATTTAATCGATGGTTGATTAAACCATTAATTGATTCCCGGTGATCTTTGTTGCTGAGATTCCAATAGTCTATATGTTTGAATTATTATGTGTTCATGTTCACATGAACTTCATAGCTCTTCATTAATCTGCAGTGACCTTTATCCGTATCTGTTGCATCTCTGTAGTTTGTGAGTCTTGAAGTCGAGTTTATTATTTGATAACCATGACTGAGATCTGAAGGTGTTTAAGTTTATATCCTCTATCCTTTAACCTTAAGCATTAACTCTAAGTATTTATATGTTTTCTTCTCTACTTATGTTTGTTAAACTATTTTTGAGTTGCCATTATAGTCTTTTATTTTTTCTAGTTAATGTTGCTTCTGTTGAGCTAATCTTGCTTGAAATAAATTTTTTTCTCTTCTCCCAATAGTCCTATTGTACACATTTGTTAAAAACTAAGTTATCTTTCCTCATAACACAATCATCATCTTGCTTCTTTTCTTTGTTATAAAAGACTGATAACTTGTTAGGCTGAACTTGATTGTTTTATTGATTAGTTAACATCTTCATGCTGCATGTTCAATCTAAAACTTACTTGGTATAATACCTCCTTGTCTCTAAGCCTTTTAGGTTGTCATTGGTCTTTGAAAACTGACATGCATTTTATCTTTCAAGATTGGCTTCCCTAAAAAAGGACCTAGTTGCTTTGCTATAACCAAGTGATAACTTGTGAAAATAGAAGCACGATCATTTTCATATCCAGATACTAACCTAGACTTAGGTTTGAGTTAACCTGTTCTAATACAATATTTTTCCTTTATCTGTAACTCTTTCTCCTCATGTCATGCTTAATCTAATTCTATAAATGTATGAAGTTTTCCCCTGTCTACATATAATCATTATTGCATTTGAAGTGTTCAAGTAGCTAACAATAACGACCCGGTCGGTTATTTCGAGA
The DNA here is from genome assembly GCA_000715115.1 of Nicotiana otophora. NCBI lineage: Eukaryota > Viridiplantae > Streptophyta > Magnoliopsida > Solanales > Solanaceae > Nicotiana > Nicotiana otophora. The sequence goes on along the minus strand of AWOL01S0034203.1, from coordinate 192,659 downwards.
GTTGTATCCCTGTTCCCCTATTTACTGCTCATTTTATGCTTTACAGTTGTTATGTGACTTATCGGGGCAGTTGGTTCGGGTTCGGAGAGGTTTCAGAATGAATTCAGACACTTAGTCTCAAGGTTAGAAGCTTAAGTTGAAAAGGTTGATCAGATGTTAATTTATATGTAAACGACTCCGGATTGGAATTTTGATGGTTCCATTAGCTCCGTTGGGTGATTTTGGACTTAGGAGCGTGTCCTAATTGTGATTTGGAGGTCGATTCGCGAGGCAAGGGCATGTTGGAGTAGAGATTTGCACGGTTTGAGGTAAGGGTATTAATCGGGCCGGGCCGGCTCACTAACAGCCCTGGTCAGCTCGATTCGGTAAGGGGTGGAACAGGTTGTCTAGGGTATGAGGTTTGTGCCGGACGGGGTTGGGCTCTATTTGGCTATCGGTGCACCGGAACCCAGCTAGCCCGTTAACCTTTCCAGCCCAGTCCAGCTTGGTTTATGTTGTAATTTTTGTTTTTAAAATTCTGACCGGTCAAAATTAAAAATGATCGTTGGGCAGCGATCATTTTTTGCACTTTTAGCCATTTCAGCCCATCCTCTTACTAAAATAGCCCCTCTACCCCCTAATAATTGATAAATTACATTCTTAGCATTTAAATAACTATAAATAGCCCCTCTCTTCTTCATATTTTTCACAACTTGGTCTCTTCTTCTACTCTAATTCTATCTCAATTTCTTTTTGATTATTGAATTTTTTATTGCTCTCAAGTTCTCAATTAATTGGTATTTCAAGTTTTATCAATTATTTACGGTGGCCACTACAAAATTACAATTCTCAAGTGAAGTGTGGTTATCATTTTTGTTAGGTTCAAGTTAAATCATGCCCCGTGCTTCTAGAGTGCATTCACATATTTGGGAAAACTTTGAGGTGGTAGAAGAAAATGAAGAAGTTCGCAAAGTAGAGTGCAAGAACTGTGTTCGAGTCTTTAATGTTCATCGAAAGTAGGAGGGCACAGCTGGTTTAAGGAGGCATATCAAGGGTTGTCTTGTGCGTCCTCCAGGATTTCGTATTTAAGTTGATTTGAGACAATTTGGGTTTATTTTGAATTTGTTAGACTTATTTAAGTTTAATGTGTTAGTTTACAAGACAAGTTAATTTGAAGTATTATTATGCAATGAAAATATGAAATGAAAGCCTTTGAAGTTTGATCCTAACATATTGGTCTTATTAAATAATTTTATGGAGCCACTTTATTTCAATTTTCAACTTTTAAAATCCAAATTTCAAATTTAAAACTTTAAACTTTAAAGTTTAAAAGTTTAATTTTATGTCTTAAAATACTTATTTTAAGACATAAAATTAAACTTTTAAACTTTAAAGTTTAAAAGTTTAATTTTATGTCTTAAAATACTTATTTTATTATTTAAAAGTTTGCAAACACTTAAGTAACAATTACATTGAACAAAGAAACATAATAGACAAAACAAATATAAAACAATTAACCCGGCCCGGTCCGGACCCAATAAGCCTGAACCTGGACGAGCCCACCAAAACCCGGAATATACTAGCCCACTACCACCCTGGAATCCCAGCCCACTAACCAGCCTGCTCCACTAACCGGATGGGCTATGCTTTCCCATGTCGAACCCAGTCCAACCAGTCCGGTAAACACCCATGGTTTGAGGTAAGTAACACTTATAAGCTTGGTTCTCAGGGTGTGAAGCCCCGAATTTTGTATTATGTGATTGGTGTTGAGGTGACGTATGTGTAAAGTGACGGACATGTAGGCGTGCACCATAAGAATTATGAGTTGGTCGATTCCATGGAACTAATAGTTGTTAAATCTTGTTGTTACCCATATTTTCACTACGTGAGAGATCTATTGAGCTGCTAGTCATGTTAGAAACCCTGCTTAGGCTATGCGATGGTACTATTGGGACCCAAAGTGATCGTTCTTTGCTGTAGAACTAATTGCTTAATCTGTCAATTTGTACTCAGTCATAGTTATAACTTGCATATTATGTCTCAGTCTCTATTAGTTTTACATGCTATATCATATCATCATTGTAGGCTGATTTTCATGATTCTGGTAAGCCCGAGAGACTGGAGAGGTTATTGACCGAGTAGGGCTGAGGGCCTATTGTGAGTGATATTTATGGGATTGGACTGTATGCCGCAGCAGGCTTTATTGATCGATGTCAGAATTTGGCTTATAATAGCGTTTGGTATGGATCGGCCCCTAAGGAGTCTGCACATCCACAGTGGGCAGAATGCTAGCAGTTATGACATTTAGGCTGGATCTGCCCTGTTTACTTGCATTTGGGTTGGATCATTCCCTGTTATGTGTTAAAATTTGTTGTGAAATCTGAAAGCATGTCCAAGTTCTTGTTGAAAACATGTCTAAATTTCCTGTACCTTCACTTGTAGAATACAAATACCTAAGATATCATTGTTATGTTTTCTGTAACTTTCTGAATTGTTAAATTTTGAAAGTGGACCGTAATAATTAGGCTTGTCACTACTTTCAGTCCAAAGGTTGGATTTTTTACTTATTGAGTTGGTTATACTCACGCTACACCCTGCACCTCGTGTGCAGATCCAGGTGCTTCGATTTTGACGGTTGTTGATTTGCAAAGGCCAGATCTTCGTAGATTATCCAGGTAGCTTCTTGGCGTTCACAGACATTGACTCTTTTCCCTTATCTTTTAATTTATTTATTCCGTTTGTTTTACTTCCAAACAGTGTACTAGACCTTGTAAATGCGTAGATGCTCATGTACTCAGTGACACCCCGATTTTGGGATGAATTATGTATTGAATTATGATTTCCTATCCTATTTTAAGAGATTTTACTTTATTTGAATTGTTTTAGTATCTTTCAAAGTTTTTAAAGTGCTAGAAATGTATGAATAATCGAGTTGCCTAGTACCATGATAGGAACCATCACGACGGGTCGGTTTAGGGATGATAATTTGGTATGAGAGCCTAGGTTACATAGGTCTCACAAGTCTCAAGATGCCCAGTACTTCTTGGATAGGTGGCAGCGGATTCTTCGCACGGCTGGTATTTTGGAGACCAGTGGGGTCTCATTCACTACTTTCCAGTTTACTAGGTTTGCCTTCATATTGTGGGAGGCCTATGAGAGGAGCAGGCCTGTCAGTGCTACACCACTATCTTGGCGTGAGTTCTCCATTCTCTTCTTGGAGAGGTTTGTGCCACCGACTCGTAAGGAGGATCTGCGCAAGCAGTTCTGTTACACCCCATGTTTTCGTACATGGAAGTACGCCATAAGTAAATTGATATAAGCTCGGAAATGTGATGTTACATCCCGCATTTGTTCGTACGTTAAAACTTCGTCGAAGTTTGGCAATTTGGGATAAAATACGGTCCGAGCTGTAATACCCGATATTTATGGACTGGTGCCATACAAGGTACCATATGACCATGATAATATGATTTATAAAGTGTATTAAAAAGGAATAGTATTTTAAGTAATTTGAGATAACTGGTTAATTATTAACTTAAGTGGGTAAGAGTAAAATTGTCTTTGTCCACATGGGACCATGACAACTAAAGGTTAGTATGACTAATATGCATTATACGTTGGTGTCACACTTTGAGATAAGTAGTCTTTCTAAGCATTAAAGTCAAGTGGGTCCTACCAAGGCTTTGAATGTGAGGCATTTTGAAACTTCAGAGAATTCATTTTGAACTCCAAGGCTTTGAACGTGAGGCATCTCAACTTTAAACATATATCAAATGTCAAGATCTTCAAGAAATTCAACGTGAGCATCTCAACTTTAAGCATATGTCAAATGCCAAAATATTAATCTTGAAGAATTCAATATGAGATTTCATAGGATCTTCAACAATTTAAATTAACATGAGCTTTTGCAATCTTAAGGGAGTACGGTATAATATTTCTCAAGAGAATCGACTCAGGTATGTTAAGGCCATCCCTTCTTTCTTTTTGGCATGATCCAAATGATACAAAAAGAAACGAGCAAACGCACAGTTTTCATAAATGACTCTATTCATAGAAATACTAGGGGTCTCTATGTTCTTGATTTCCCATGTGACATATTATTATATCTTCTGTTTATGGGTCTCAGAATGATACGCAGTTGATAAAGTTTATCCGAAAGGAATATTGAGATTATTAACATATTTTCATACATTTCATTCATTTATACATGTACATTGACTCAGGTCCCGATAGACAAGTCGAGATCCCTCCAAATAGGCTATCAACTCAGCGGAAGATGTTGGTACGCTCCATTTGCTTCGGAGTTGCTTGTTTGGTTAGTATGATTTAAACATGTATTGTTTGGCATGGCGGGACTCTGTCCCAACCATTACGAAAATTATGTATCCTTAGAGGCTTGTAGACAGATGTCATATACGTAAAAGATTGTATGGCCTTGTCGGCCTATGTTCAGTATACGAGTGATTATTTTGGTTTTATAGGCCCGTATGTCTTATGTATAGGTTGGTATTACATATGGTATTCTACTTATATCACGGAAGCCTTCCGGTTCAGTTATCTATGATAGTATGACATGAAAAGGTACATTATGATAGTACTCGGTTGAGTAAGGTACCGGGTGCCCATCGCGACCCATCGGTTTGGGTCGTGACAAAAGTGGTATCAGCGTAGTTTTGTCCTAGGGAGTCTACAAGCCGTGTCTAGTAGAGTCTTTTTATGGGTGTGTCGTGCACCACACTTATAAGCAGGAGGCTACAGGGCAATTAGGACTGTCATTCATTCTTCTTACTCTAGATCGTGTGGTAGAGCTCACTTTTAAGAACTCAATTTCCTAAACTCTATCTTATTCATAATACGACGATGCCTACATCTAGAAAGACGATTGGTAAGAGATATAGGTATGGAAGAGTTGAGTTAGAGGTACTCGATTTCTCATGATGCTTATGATAAGTAAATATAAGGCCTTCAGTAGATCATGTGTGTACTAAGATGTGTAAGCCTCTTGAAAAGGAGCCATGAGGCAAGAATACTTATCCACCCTTATGGTGAAAGACAATGAGAGATTCAGAAGATAAATACAAGTTTTAACAATCAAAAGAAGCATGATGAAGGAGGGTACGAGGCGCCCAATTAATGAAGGTTAACAATATTTACAATTCAGGCAGAGGAATATAAGCTTTTTGAGTTACATTCAACAGTAACATAGGTATGTACAATTGGCGACGTTGATCTTAGTTATGCCCTATGGGAGCTAACAGATATGGTTCAAGAGAAGGATGGGATATCAGGATCCGGCTGGGTTAGAGTGACCCAAAATGGTGGATGAATTGTTTGCGTTAGTTTACCTTTATGAAGGATATTATAAATGTGTTAATAGATCTCCTTGTGAGACAGCCAGATGGTGCACTCTAAAATAGTACAGCTAGATATGAGTACCACAAAGATAGGCACTAGAAGCTTGGAAGGAATAAATATTATCTTAGTATGGCTCCCGTCCTTAGTAGAGATATAATACTAGACAACCCGAAGAGCCAGTGGATGGAGCAAAAAGGGAGCAAAAAGCAAAAGAATATCTTGTTGAAGTTTTCAGATAAAGTGATAGAAAAAAATGTTAGCAGGGAATAAGAAGAGAGCTAAGAAGCATTAAGAGTAAGATGTGATACATGGATGACAACGGTAGGTCAAAAGATGACAATATTACAGAGTTTATAGTCAAGTGAAGGAAAAGACGAGAAGTGACAGGCCTTGAGACAATAAAAGAGTATAGGCCATAAATTCATATCCTCATTTCGAGAAATAAGTTCGTGACTCGAACGCGACTACCAGAAGGAAAATTTAGATCCCTGAGTAATAGAAATCAGTATGGACTAGTGAACAAGATAAACTAAACCTGAATTAGGGACTGGGTGATTGGATAATAGTCGGCATCACGAGAGTTTCAGATTTCATTCTGGCAATAATAAAATGGACAACAGAAGAAGATTCATGAGAAATTCAGAGAATGGTTATTCAGGAAGATGCTTCCCTAAAGCAAGCAATGTGAGCAAAGTTAAGCTTAAGGGACTATGTGTTCCAGTTACACTAAGTGTCACCCATGCGAGTAAGGAATTTCCTTATCCTTGGTATAGAAGGATTACTGCAAGGCGAGTAAGGGTCATCGATAGTGTGAGAAGAAGCCAATGATGAAGAGGTAAAGCATCTACAAGCAGATCGTCATAGCGCTAAATATTAATACTTCCCTAAAAGGGGGAATATGGAGTGATGTGGCATTAAGTCAGAATTAAGTGGTTCTAGTAATTATGGAATGGTAAAAGAAGAATGCGATAAAATGAAAAAGGGATGAGATTGCACTTATTCAAAGCCTACAGATATGCTACGATGCCAGAGCATTATGCAAACACGATGTCAAGGAGAGGAAGTAAGGGTTTCTGCCCGAGATGTCATTGATTAATAAGGATCCAGTGCGAGAGGTAAGTTAAGACAAAGGAAATAACCCAAGAAAGATTACACGGAATATTGATATGAGAATGGGCCAATGAGTAGTTAGTAGTTGATTCAGAAAGTGCCTAGTTATGGCTAGATAAGAAGATACAGACAAATCAATAGATCGTGCAAGATAAACAAAATGAACCCCAACATGGGGAATTCAGTCTCGCAAATATGACATTGTGACCCTTGAGAAATATTCAGATAGGAGTTAGGGTAGTTAAAGGTTTCATATGAATGTTATGGAAATAAAAGAGAGTGCCACTGGGAAGACAGTCAAAATACCAGTTCAGAAGCAACACTACAAGCACAGGGGCGTGGAGGTAAGAACTACCGATAATTATAGGTGAGTACGAACATCAAGAATTCCATCGGGTATGCGATGTAATAAGATCGCAACTTTACAAGAGTCAGAAGGTCTTTCCTAAGTACTACAATGAAAGACTAGCTGAGGAAATAAGAAAGAAGGCTTCAACCAAAGAACAGTGACCTAAAGAGGAAATAGTTTTGTAACAACAGTCCCACTACAAAATTGTATGCACTACAAACAAAAGTGACACCTACCATGGCTAATGAGCGGGGAGTAAAACCAGAAGTAATATTCGAGACCATATGAGTTGCACAAAAATTTTGGCATGTGTGAGAACTCAGATAAGCTAAGTATGCATGCAACAAAGGAGAAAAAGGCCAGGAAATGCAATTGCTTACGTTTGAAGAAAGCAGAAATGAATGATCAGCCATAGAAGACTCCGGTATAAGTTAAAAGTTGGAATTGGGTCCAGGTCATAGACAAAGGATGGAATCATTAGAAAATTGTATCATGGTTTTCCCTAGCATCCATGAAAGGCTAAAGTAATAACTAAATGCCATGAACCATAGATCGGAAGATAGCTTAAGCCTGCATAAAGACTAATCAGAAGGAAGAGGAAACTAAAGAGTTACATCAACTAAGTAAATTAGGAGTCTGCTTATTGGACCGAGAAAGTTATACACATCATGATTGAGAACATTGTAGAATCACTCTTAATATCAGAGGTACAAGAGAGATAGTGCAGTAGACATATTCCATAACGGCTCTATGATAAAGCCAGTTAGAAGTGTCCCAACCTCATAAGAAGTTAGAATGAAGCTCTCACGAGATTGTGTAAAGAGGTGCATGTATTATAATAGAAGTTCAAGACGTGGATGTTAATTATACCTATGTGGAGGGGAGGTCATGAAAGAGATGGAAGATTTGATGTGAGGCTTTAAGGTAAGTAAGGTAAAGGTGAACAACATACGAGATACTCAAAAGCAGAAGGTTGAGAATAGTCCATACTTCGGATAGAAGGCTAGAAGCACAGGGATTCAATATCCAGGAATGATAGCGGCGTCGTCAGTGGCATATCTTACAGCCTATGGTTTCTAGGTACCGAGAGATCTAGCCAAGAGAGTAAAGAAGAGTTAGAGACGATGTGATGTATCTCTTGATGTTCTAAAATAACATAAGGGAATCTATGGTGCAAACAAGTTGAAGGAAGGTTGTGAATAGTATAAATAGATACGTAGAGGTCGCAAGCTAAAGTATAGTAAAGAGACGAGGTTTTATGACAGGAGTAAGGATGAGAAAGGGCGAGTAATAAGGTGACGAGAATGGATAAGTCCTTGAGATCAAGCCCATGAAAACAAGAGAGCTAATGGTTTCTCTAAGTTATAGAAAGTTCAGCATAGTCTGAATGAACTCAAAGGAATCTAAAGACTAATAGCATCTAGAGTGGAATGAGGATGTGATTGTGATAGATAAAGGATAACGTTTGGTCTTTGATTGAGTAATGACTTGAAGAGGATTTCATGAATTATACATGATTAAAATACCCATGTAAGGTAAGTCATATTGGGATGCTAAAAAATACGGTTATGGAAGTATAGTATCACCCCTAGGTGGATCAATCTAATTACTCCAGATGTCCCTGATGAGATGTGAGCACTAGCGACAGTGTTACATAAGAGATCAAGTCATCAGTGGTAGATGATAGATCAACATTAAAGTGAATCAACAGTGGACGGACAAAAGTCACAAGGTATGAGGTGAGATTAGGCCGTCATTCTTAAGACGCACAAGTAATGAGGAGGCATTAAAGGACTTAGATTTATACATATGGGATAAGTAACGAAAGTAACTTGGAGTTCGGTAGCAGACCTCAGTAATAATGAATCGAAGTAAGATTTATGGTATAATAAGACCTACCTAGATGCAGTAAAGTCATACGAATGGATAAGTGGATCTATGAAATAAGGTATAACAATGTTCGTAAATTCTACAAAGTACCGAGCGAAGAACTTCAGTATACCTACAGATGCCCAGAGGGACATTTTATCAAGCTCTGCATATGTTTACAAAGTGAAGCCTGGAGATTGGCTAAAAGCTTAAGAAAAATGGAGAGAAGAGTCGCATAGGCAAATTTACAAGGTCAGAGTCGTACAAGCTGCGTGATAGAAGGTAGCAACAGTTACAAGATTGGAAGGATTCAGACCACAAGCCATGGTGAGAGGAAGAGGCCTAAAGGGGGGAATACCCTGGACATTGAATTTATTCACAGAACAATTGCCTAGATGGCAAGGAGAGTATTAAAGTATTTATAAGAGCTATCCGATCATAAGAACGATAAGTGCATCAGTCAACATTCGAAGACGAATGTTCCAAAGGAAGGAATAATGTTACACCCCATGTTTTCATACGTGGAAGCACGCCATAAGTAAATTGATATAAGCTCGGAAATGAGATACTACATCCCGCATATTTTCGTACGTTACAATTTCGGCAAAGTTTGGCAATTTGGGATAAAATACGGTCAGAGTTGTAATACCCAGTATTTAGGGACTAGTGCCATACAAGGTACCATATGACCATGATAATATGATCTATAAAGTATATTAAAAAGGAGTAGTATTTTAAGTAATTTGAGATAATTGGTTAATTATTAACTTAAAGTGGGTAAGAGTAAAATTGTCTTGTCCGCGTGGGACCATGACAACTAAAGGTTAGTATGACTAATAGGCATTATACGTTGGTGTAACACTTTGAGATAGGTAGTCTTTCTAAGCATTAAAGTCAAGTGGGGCCTACCATGCAAGTCATTGAAAGAATTCTGTTGAAACTCAAAGAATTCATTTTGAAACTTCAGAGAATTCATTTTGAACTCCAAGGCTTTGAACGTGAGGCATCTCAACTTTAAACATACATCAAATGTCAAGATCTTCAAGAAATTCAACCTGAGGCACATCAACTTTAAGCATATGTCAAATGCCAAAATATTAATCTTCAAGAATTCAATATGAGATTTCATAGCATCTTCAACAATTTAAATTAACGTGAGATTTTGCAATCTTAAGGGAGTACGGTGTAATATTTCTCAAGCGAATCGACTCAGGTATGTTAAGGCCATCCCATCTTTCTTTTTGGCATGATCCAAATGATACAAAGAGAAACGAGCAAACACACAGTTTTCATAAATGACTCTATTCATAGAAATACTAGGGGTCTCTATGTTCTTGATTCCCCATGTGACATATTATTATATCTTCTGTTCATGGGTCTCAGAATGATACTCAGTTGATAAAGTTTATCCGAAAGGAATATTGAGATTGTTAACATATTTTTATACATTTCATTCATTTATACATGTACATTGACCCATGACCAGATGGCGTTATATATGCGTATCTATGTGTATATATGTATATTATATTTATATGGGATATGGGAAAAAGTTACAGCGTTATATACGCTCCACCACCTGATCAGCTGATATACGTTGATGATTTTCCCATAGTGGCCGAAATGATATGATGAGATGCCTTCAGAGGCCTGATGATGTTATGAACGCATATACCTATGCATGGTATGACATTTATACGCATATGCATGACATTATAAAAATGAAATGATTCACAGAGCTATGCAAACGTACATGTCGAGTCTTCTACTCCATGTTTCTCTCATGTCTATTATAATGATTTTCATTCTTTACATACTTGGTACATTATTTATACTGACGTCCCTTTTTCCTGGGGACGCTGTGTTTCATGACCGTAGGTCCCGATAGACAGGTAGAGACCCCTCCAAGTAGGTTATCAGCTCATCGGAAGATGTTGGTGCGCTCCATTTGCTTCGGAGTTGCTTGTTTGGTTAGTATGATTTAGACGTGTATTGTTTTGTATGGCAGGACTCTGTCCCAACCTTTATGAAAATTATGTATCCTTAGAGGATTGTAGACTGATGTCATGTACGTAAAAGATTGTATAGCCTTGTCGGCCTATATTCAGTGTACGAGTGATTATTTTGGTTTTATAGGCCCGTATGTCTTATGTATAAGTTGGTATTACATGTGGTATTCTACTTATATCACGAAAGCCTTCCGGCTCAGTTATCTATGATAGTATGGCATGAAAAAGTACATTATCAGTATTTGCCACCATTTTTCGAGAGGGGATGTTTCGAGTGTCGAGAGTTGGGTCATGTGAAGAGGTTTTGTCCCCTCCTTACGGGAGGTCCAGTTTAGCAGAGGAGTCAGGCCACGACTTCAGCATAAGTTACTTAACCGCCCGCCCAGCCAGCTCGGGGTGGGGCTCAGTCAGCTAGGTGTTGCCCAAGAGCTATTTGCTTTATCTGTCAATTTGTACTCAATCTCAGTTATAACTTGCATATCATGTATCAATCTCTATTATTTTTACATGTTATATCATATCATAATTGTAGGCTGATTTGCAAGATTCTGGTGATCCCGAGAGACTGGAGAGGTTAGTGACTGAGTGGGGCTGAGGGCCTATCATGAGTGATATTTATGGGATCGGACTACATGCCGCAACAGGCTTTATTGATTGATGCCAGAATTTGCCTAATCATAGCGTTTGGTCTGGATCAGCCCCTCCAGAGTCTGCACACCCACAGTGGGCGCAATGCTAGTAGTTATGACATTTGGGTTGGATTTTCAATATTTACTTGCATTTGGGTTGGATCTTCCCTGTTATGTGTTAAATTTTGTTGTGAAATCTGAAAGCATGTCTAAGTTCTTGTTGAAAGTATGTCTAAATTTCTTGTACCTTCACTTGTAGAATACAAATACCTAAGATATCATTGTTATGTTTTTTGTAACTTTTCGTACTGTTAAATGTTGAAAGTGGACCGTAATAATTGGGTTTCTCACTACTTTCAGTCCAAAGGTTGGATTTGTTACTTATTGAGTTGGTTGTACTTACGATACACCTTGCACCTCGTGTGCATATCCAGGTGCTTTCGATTTCGATGGTTGTTGATTTGCAAAGGCCAGACCTTCGTAGATCAGACCTTCATAGATCATCGAGGTAGCTGCTTGGCGTTCGCAGATCTTGACTTTCCTCCATTATCTTTTAGTTTATTTATTCCGTTTGTTTTACTTCCAAATAGTGTACTGGACCTTGTAAATTCGTAGATGCATATACTTAGTGACACCCTGGTTTTGGGAATAATTATATATTGAATTATGATTTCCTATCCTGTTTTAAGAGATTTTCCTTTATTTAAATTGTTTTAGTATCTTTCAAAGTTTTTAAAGTGCTGGAAATGTCTGAAAAATTGGTTTGCCTAGTACTATGATAGGTTCCATCACGATGGGTTGGTTTAGGGTCGTGACAAGTTGGTATCAGAGCCTAGGTTACATAGGTCTCACGAGTCATGAGCAGGTTTAGTAGAGTCTTGCGGATCGGTACGGAGACATGTACTTGTCTTCGAGAGGTTGTCGAACCCTTAGGAAACTTCACATTCTTGTATTCTTGTCGTGATGACCTTTTGATTCCGATAACTAAATTTCTGTATTGTGTTCTCTCACAGATGGTGAGGACACGTGCTACTGGACAGGACAAACAGCCACCAGTACCACTAGTTAGGGCCAGGGGAGGCTGAGGTCGCGGTAGGGGCAGAGGTGCATCTCGTACAACAACTAGAGTAGCACCTGCATATCCACCAGTTGCTCCAGCTCAGGAGCAGGTTCCAGATGTGGTTGAGCCAGTGGGACCAGCTCAGGCACCAGCTGTGCCCATTGTGATTCCAGGCCTTCAGGAGACTTTGGCTCAGATTTTGATAGTATGCACTAGCCTTGCTCAGGCAGTTTCTATTCAGACTGCGCCAGCCACTTCTCAGGTCGGGGGAGGTACTCAGACTCCCGCCGCCCGTACTCCAGAGCAGGTGATGCAGGGACTTCAGATTCCAGGGGTATTGCCAGCCCTGCCGGTTGTAGCTGCTCAAGCCTAGGTGGGTCCTGTTATGACTGATGATGAGCAGAGCAGACTTGAGAGGTTTGGGAGACTCCAGCCTCCATCATTCATTGGGGCTGAGTCTCAGGATGTTCAGGACTTCTTGGATAGGTGCCAGCGGATTCTTCGCACGGCTAGTATTTTGGAGACCAGTGGGCTCACATTCACCACTTTCTAGTTTACTAGGGTTGCCTTCATATTGTAGGAGGCCTATGAGAAGATCATGTCTGTCAGTGCTACACCACTATCTTGGTGTTAGTTCTCCATTCTCTTATTGGAGAAGTTTATGCCACCGACTCGTAGGGAGGATCTGCGCAAGCAGTTCGAGCAGCTACGCTATGAAGGCTATCCGTGACCCTGTATGAGATGATATTTTTAGAGTTGGCTTGTCACGTAGTTTGGTTGGTTTCCACCAAGAGGGAGAGGATTAGGAGGTTTATTGATGGCATCACCTATCAGTTGCATTTTGTTATGACTCGAGAGAGTATATCTAGTGTTCAGTTCGATAAGGTGGTTGATATTTCTCGTCGATTAGATATGGTCAGTAGTTAAGAGCGTGAGGAGAGGGAGGCCAAGAGGCCTCGTGGATCGGGTCATTTTGGCGGTGTTCCTTCTGGTGGTCAGTTCTACCATAACATAGGTCATCCGTATAGGCCCGCTCAGGTGGCTCATTCAATTCATTGTGGTGCATCATCCAGCCATGGTTCATACAATGCTCGTCAGAGTCAGTTATCTCTCAGTGCCCTTCCAGCTCAGAATTTGTTCCGTGGTCATTCAGTTCAGGGTTCGTCTGCACCAGGTTCTTCTGGTAGTTATTATAGTTCTCGGGGTCCACCTCAGTATTTGCCACCATTTTTCGAGAGGGGATGTTTCGAATGTCGAGAGTTGGGTCATGTGAAGAGGTTCTGCCCCCGCCTTACGGGAGGTCCAGTTCGCAGAGGAGTCAGGCCACGACTGCAGCACAAGTTACTTCACCACCCGACCGGCTAGATCGGGGTAGGGCTCAGTCATCTAGGTGTTTCCCAATTGGGGGAGGCCGATCAGGTACTGGTCAGGCCCGATTCTATGCTATTTCTGCCAGGCCAGATGATGTTGCTTCAGATGCAGTGATCACAGGTATTGTCTCAGTATTCCACAAGGATGCTTCTGTATTATTTGACCCTGGTTCCACTTATTCGTATGCATCATCGTATTTTCCTTATTATCTGGATATGCCCCGTGAGTCCTTAGTTTCATATATTCATGTATCTACGCAGTGGGCGACACCATTGTTGTGGACCTTGTACATCGGTCGTGTGTAGTGACTATTGGGGGATTGGAGGCTAGAGTTGATCTTTTATTGCTTAGTATAGTTGATTTTGGTATGATCTTGGGTATGGATTGGTTGTCTCCATGTCATGCTGTTCTGGATTGTCATGCTAAGATCGTGACATTGGTGATGTCGGGGTTGCCAAAGATTGAGTGGAGAGGTTTTCGAGACTATGTTCCCAGTAGAGTGATTTCATATTCGAAGGCCCAGCGGATGGTTGGGAAGTGTTATTCATCTTATTTGGCTTTTGTGAGGGATGTTGGTGCTGATACTCCTACTATTGATTATGTTCCGGTGGCGCGACTCTTTTCGGATGTGTTTCCTGTAGACCTACCGGGCATGCCGCCCAACAAGGATATTGACTTGGTGTCGGGCCCATTTCTATTCCTCCATATAATATGGCACCAGATGAGTTGAAGAAATTGAAAGTGCAACCTCAGGAACTTCTTAATAAGGGGTTTATTAGGACTTGTGTGTCTGCTTGGGGTGCACCGGTTCTATTTGTGAAGAAGAAGGATGGTACTAAGCCGATGTGCATCGACTATAGGCAGTTGAACAAAGTTACAATCAAGAACAAGTATCTTTTGCCACGTATTGATGATCTATTTGACCAGCTTCAGGGAGCCAGGGTGTTCTCTAAGATTGACTTGAGGTCTGGGTATCACAAGTTGAAGATCTGGGGCTCGGATATTCTAAAAACAGCATTCAGGACCCGTTATAGTCATTATGAGTTCCTTATGATGTCTTTTGGGCTAACCAACACCCCAACAACATTCATGCATCTGATGAACAATGTATTGCAGCCTTATCTCGATGTGTTTGTCATAGTATTCATTGATAATATCCTGGTGTACTCTCGTAGCCCGGAAGAGCATGCTCAGCATTTGAGGATTGTGTGGCAGCGGTTGAAGGAGGAGAATCTTTATGCCAAGTTCTCCAAATATGAGTTTTGGATTAGTTCAGTGGCGTTCTTGGGGTACGTGGTGCTCAGTGAGGGGATTCAGGTGGATCCAAAGAAGATAGAGGCGGTTCAGAGTTGGCCCAAGCCGTCCTCAGCCACTGAGATTCGGAGATTTCTCGGCTTGGCCGGTTATTATCGTCATTTGCTGGAGGGTTTCTCGTCTTTTGCATTGCCTTTAACAAAATTCACCCAAAAGGGTGCTACTTTCAGGCGATCGGATAAGTGTGACGAGAGCTTTCAGAAGCTCAACACTTTCTTGACCACAACTCCAGTTCTAGTTTTGCCTTTAGCTTCAGGTTCTTATACAGTGTAATATGATGCTTCTCGTATCGATATTGGGTGTGTCTTGATATAGGGAGGTAGAGTGATTGCTTATGCTTCACGTCAGTTGAAGCCCCGTGAGAAAAACTACCATGTTCATGATTTGGAGTTGGCTGCCATCATTCATGCATTGAATATTTGGAGGCATTATCTTACGGTGTGTCTTGTGAGGTATTTACAGATCATTGGAGTTATCAGCACTTGTTCAAACAATAGGATCTAACTTTGAGGTAGCGGAGATGGTTGGAGCTGCTAAAGGACTATGATATCACTATTATGTATCATCCTGGGAAGGCCAATGTGGTGGTTAATGCCTTGAGTAGAAAGGTGATGAATATGAGTAGCCTTGTATTCATTCTTGTTGGTGAGAAACCGCTTGCAGTTGATATTCAAGCCTTGGTCAACCAGTTCGTGAGATTAGATATTTCGGAGCCTAGTCGGGTTCTACCTTGTATGCTTTCTCGGTCTTCCTTATATGCTCGCATCAGAGAGCGCCAGTATGATGATCCCTATCTTCTTGTCCTTAAGGACACAGTTCAGCACGGTGATGCCAGGGATGTTACTATTGGGGATGATAGGGTGTTGAGGATACAAGGTCGGATTTGTGTGCCTAATGTAGATGGGCTACGTGAGTTGATTCTTGAGGAAGCCCATAGTTTGCGGTATTCCATTCATCCAGGTGCCGCGAAGATGTACCGCGACATGAGGCAGCACTATTGGTGGAGGAAAATAAAGAAGGATATAGTGGGGTTTGTAGCTCGGTGCCTTAACTGTCAGCAGGTAAAGTATGAGAATCAGAGACCGGGTGGATTGCTTCAGAGGCTTGAGATTCCAGAGTGGAAATGGGAGAGGATCACCATGGATTTTGTAGTTGGGCTCCCACGAACATCATGGAAGTTCGATGCTATTTAGGTGATGGTGGATCGGCTCACCAAGTCTGCACACTTCATTCTAGTCGGGACTACTTATTCTTCAGAGCGGTTGTCTGAGATTTACATCCGCGAGATTGTTCGCCTTCACGGTGTGCCAGTGTCTATTATTTCAGATAAGGGCACGTAGTTTACATCGCAGTTTTGTAGAGTCGTGCAGCGAGAGTTAGGAACCCAGGTCGAGTTGAGTACAACATTTTTGGATCAGTTTCTGCCGCTTGCGGAGTTTGCTTACAACAACACCTACCAGTTGAGCATTCAGATGGCTCCATATGAGGCTTTGTATGGGAGACGGTGTCGATCTTCGGTGCGTTGGTTTGAGCCTGGGGAGGCTAGGCTATTGGGTACTGACTTGGTAAAGGATGCTATGGACAGGTTAAATTGATCAGGATTGGCTTCGCACGGCGCAGTCCAGACAAAGGAGTTACGCCGATAGG
The DNA here is from genome assembly GCA_000715115.1 of Nicotiana otophora. Lineage (NCBI taxonomy): Eukaryota > Viridiplantae > Streptophyta > Magnoliopsida > Solanales > Solanaceae > Nicotiana > Nicotiana otophora. The sequence continues at coordinate 175,967 of AWOL01S0034203.1, read as the reverse complement.
AAGGTTCGTGATGTTACTTTCATGGTTGGGGAGAAGGTTCTGCTCAAGTTTTAACCCATGAAGGGTGATATAAGGTTCAGGAAGATGGGCAAGTTGATCCCTCAGTATATTGGGCCGTTTGAGGTACTTTAGAGGATTGGAGAGGTGGCTTACAAGCTTGACTTCCCACCTAGTTTGTCGAGTGTGCATCAAGTGTTTCATGTTTTTATGCTCCTGAAGTATGTTAGCTATCCGTCTCATATTTTGGATTTCATCACGGTTCAGTTGGATGGTTATTTGACTTACGATATGGAGCCGGTGGACATTTTGGATCGGCAAGTTCAGAAGTTGAGGTTAAAGGACATAGCTTCAGTGAAGGTGTTGTGGAGAGGTCAGCCAGTTAAGGAGGATACTTGGGAGACCGAGCGGGAGATGCAGAACAGATATCCACGCCTATTTGAGACTCCAGGTACGTTTCTAGACCCGTTCGATGATGAACGTTTGTTTGAGAGGGGAAGGATGTATCAACCCGACCTGTCATTTTGAGAGTTGTAGACCCATTCCCCATTTACTACTCATTTTATGCTTTACAGTTGTTATGTAACTTGTCGGGGTAGTTGGTTCGGGTCCGGAGAGGTTTTAGAATTAATTGAGAGACTTAGTCTCAAGATTGGAAGCTTAAGTTAAAAAGGTTGACCGGATGTTGACTTATGTGTAAACGACTCCGGAATGTAGTTTTGATGATTCTGTTGGATAATTTTGGACTTAGGAGCGTGTCCGGATTGTGATATGGAGGTCGATTCACGAGGCAAGGGCGTGTTGGAGTAGAGATTTGCACGATTTGAGGTAAGTAACACTTCTATGTTTGATTCTCAGGGTGTGAAGCCCTGAATGTCATATTCTATGATTGGTGTTGAGGTGATGCATGTGCTAAGTGACGGGCATATAGGCGTGTACCATAAGAATTGTGACTTGGTCGACTCCATGGAACTAACAGTTGTTAAATCTTGATGTTACCCGTATTTTCACTACGTGCTAGATCTATTGAGCTGCTAGTCATGTTAGAAACTCTGCTTAGGCTATGCGATGGAACTATTGGGATCCACAATGGTCATTATTTGTTGTAGAACTAATTGCTTAATCTGTCAATTTGTACTCAGTCATAATTATAACTTGCATATTATGTCTCAGTCTCTATTGTCTTTACATGTTATATCATATCATCATTATGGGCTGATTTTCATGATTCTGGTGAGCCCGAGAGACTAGAGAGGTTATTAACTAAGTGGGGCTGAGGGCCTATTGTGAGTGATATTTATGGGATCAGGCTGCACACCGCAGCAAGCTTTCTTGATTGATGCCAGAATTTGGCTTATTATAGCGCTTAGGCTGGATCGGCCCCTCCGGAGTCTACACACTCACAGTGGGCGCAATGCTAGCAGTTATGACATTTAGGCTGGATCTTCCCTGTTTACTTGTATTTGAGTTGGATATTTCCTGGGCTGGATCTGCCCTGTGATGCGTTAAATTTTGTTGCGAAATCTAAAAGCATGTCTAAGTTCTTGTTGAAAGTATGTCTAAATTTCTTGTACCTTCACTTGTAGAATACAAATATCTGAGATTTCATTGTTATATTTTCTGTAACTTTCTGTACTGTTAAAAGTTGAAAGTAGACCATAATAATTGGACTTGTCACTACTTTTAGTATAAAGGTTAGGTTTATTATTTATTGAGTTGGTTGTAATCACGCTACATCCTGCACCTCATGTGCAGATCCAGGTGCTTCCAGTTTCGGCGGTTGTTGATTTGCAGAGGCCAAACCTTCTGATATCATCGAGGTAGCTGCTTGGTGTTTGCAGACCTTGACTCTTTTCCCTTATCTTTCAGTATATTTATTCCATTTGTTTTACTTCCAGACAGTGTACTAGACCTTGTAAATTCGTAGATGCTCATGTACTCATTGACACCCCGGTTTTGGGAAGAATTATGTATTGAATTATGATTTTCTATCATGTTTTAAGAGATTTTCCTTTATTTAAACTGTTTTAGTATCTTTCAAAGTTTTTAAAGTGTTGGAAATGTTTGAATAGTCGGCTTGCCTAGTACCATGATAGGCACCATCACGACAGGTTGGTTTAGGGTCGTGACACTACTTAAATACTACATGTTCCCGTTTAATTCCTGATTTCATACCTTGTCCAGAACCAAACCAGTCATTTCGTTACTGTTAATTGTAAAACCAAATATGACCCCCTAAAGCCTTATAAGGACCTTTTCTGATGCTATCTGAACATGATGATTTGTTTGAAGCTAACACTATTAAGAGTATGATTCTGTAGAAATCCTTAGGGATTCCATATTTTAATCTATGAATTTGTAGACCTCTTGAGAGAGTTAATCTTGTCCTAGATATCTTTGATAACCTTTGTAAATGATTAGTCATGACTGTGTTGCTTGAATTTTCATTGCTGATTTTTAAAAGTGTTAGAATAGTAGTGTCAACCTAGGTATGTGCTAAAAGCAAACCAACCAGTTCATACTAGGTTTTGCCAGAAACAAGAACCTCTGTATCTGTTGAGTTGTTGCCGTATAGTTTTTCCATTCCTTGGAATATTAGTTTGCTCTAATGTTCAGACCTTTGTAGCATGCTTATGATGCTTCTTATCCTCACCTATATGTGTTTCAAAGTCAGATCTTTAGATTCATATGATATATATTTATTTGGTATCCAATATAAACTATATGTTCTTATGGTAGGAGGGAAAGTATATTTTTTTGGTAAGTAATGCAATAACATTTAGTTTACATTGAAATGGCCTCATTGGCATTTAAACCTGCAAGGAACACATGTTGTTAGTGTTTAAGGGTATTTAGAAGTAGAGTTCGACTCTAGGTTGGGCTGCCCTCCCCGGTACAAACATTGCCCTGGGCCTTCAGTCCCTTGGGAACTTTGAAGTTTTGGCGGACTCAATGGGAGCATCGACCTTGAGTGGAATTTCCTTCCTAGCCCTTAATTTATCAACACATTTAGTTCTTTGGTGGTTTAATTTTTAATGACAACGAAAGATTTTCAATGTGAATTATTTGCTAAGTAGAACCACTATATTAATATAATTTCCCACAATATTAATTATTTTCTTGTTCCAATTGTTTGTTTATATACATGTCATATACGTTTTGAATCTGTTGAGAATGTGGGATATACATCTAATGCTTTTCTTTCTTTTTTGGGCATGTATACATTTGGGCCTACTGAGTTCCTAAGGAATTCAGGGCCAAACCAGCTTTGCTGCATTTTCTGAAGAGTCCAGTCCGCTATAGCCGCGCCTCTCAATTGCTGAGCCTACCTTATTGAGGCCCAACCATCAGAGTCCAGTCCTCTCTCCCTTACTTCTTTCGTTACTGCTCATTATTTCCATAGCCTAGTTTACTGCTTCATTATTTTCACTTATTGCCTTTGTCGTTTTGTCATATTTCATTACCATGTATCTAACACTTATATATTAGATTATGTGATTTACCTTCATGCTCTAATATTACATGAAACATAAACAAGCTTTAACTAATATAGGATTTAAAGATATATAGTTAGTAATTAATCTTCGCTCCTGTAACGACCCGACCAGTCGTTTTGAAAATTTAAGTCTCGTCTGGTGGCATAAGGCCCTGAGCAGCTTCATATTATGTGTATTGACTTGCGTGCGTGGTTGAATTCGGTTACTGGATGTTTTAGAGTGATTTAGGACAATTAGTCCCTAAAACGGAAGCTTAAGTCTCAGGATTTCGACCGTAGTCGGAACTATGTGAAGACAACTCCGGAATGGAGTTCCGTTGGTTCCATTAGCTCCGTTGGGTGATTTTAGACTTAGGAGCATTTCCGGATTGTAAATCCGAGGTCTGTAGCTGATTTAGGCTTGAAATGGCGAAAGTCGAATTTTTGGAGATTTGGACCGGAACAGCTCCGTTATGTTATTTGGGACTTGCCTGCAAAATTTGACGTCATTCCGGGCTGATTTGATAGGTTTCGGCACTGGTTTTAGAAGTTGAAAGATTTGAAAGTTTATAAGTTCGATTCATGGTGCAATTCATAGTTTTAACGTTGTTTGAAGTGATTTGAGACCTCCAGCGGGTTCGTGTTAGGGTATAGAACTTGTTGGTATGTTTGGACGGGGTCCCGAGGGCCCCAGGTGTTTTTCGGACGAGTTGCAGATGATTTCCATTGTTTTGGGGAGGTCTGTGTTCTGGTGTAATCGCACATGCGGATCTTGGGAGCAGGTGCGATGGTCACAGGAGCGAAGATGGAGGCGCAAGTGCGAGAAGAGCTAGACTTGGAAGTCTCCGCAGGTGCGGAGAATTTGTGCGCATCAGCAGACTCGCACGTCCGGAAATGGAAGCGCGGATGCGAGAATTGTGAGTTGGCCTGGGGTCGCAGGTGCTAGGAAGTTCCGCATCTGCGATTCCCACGGATGCGCAGAAGGCTCACATGTGCGGAGGTTGTGGGAGTTAGTGACTTCTGCAGGTGCGACTGGTTAGACCGCAGGTACGGTAGGCGCAGGTGCGAGGATGGCTGGGCAGAAAGGGTTGGAATCGAGGGTTAGTTCATTTTTCACTCCATTTTTAATTTGTACCTCGGGAGAAGGCAATTCTTTGAAGGATTTTCAGAGGAATCTTGTGGGTAACGATTTCTTACTCGAATTTGGTTTTATTGCATTAATCTATAGTTTTTTCTCAATTTAATTTCGAATTTTTGGGGTTGAAATAGGGAAAAATTGGAAGAACTTCTTCAATAAAGATTTTGAGTTTTGAAGGGGGATTTGTGGTCGGATTTAAGTAATTCTTATATGGTTGGACTCGTGAGTGAATGGGTTATCGTATTTTGTGATTTTTATCTGATTTCGATATGTGGTCCCGGATCAACTTTTTAGGGAAAATTTCGGAATTTTTGTTAAAATATTGATTTCATTGATTAGATGAGTCTATTATTGTTGTATTCATGTTATACAATTGTGTTTGGCTAGATTTGGGCCATTCGGAGCTGGATATTCGTGGGAAAAGCATTGTGACTGATTGTTTGAGCTTGGTTCGAGGTAAGTATCTTGCCTAACCTTGTGTGGGGGATTTTTCCCTTAGGATTTGAGTCTTCTATGTTGATTGTAGTCCATGTACGCGAGGTGACGAGTGCGTGCTCGGACTTGTTTGTGAAAAGTTGGCCTTTTAGGATTCTTAGGTCCTTATATTTACCGAGTATGGAGTTGTTCTTGATATGATTAAGTTCTTATTTACTAGTTTCAACTCTACATGCTTTAATTAGAATTAATCATTTTCAGGATTTACTCTTATTGCCTATTTGACTCTTATTTGACTTGACTGAAGATTTTACCTCCTCTATTGTCATGCTATATTTTCATAACTGCTTATCTTTATTTGGAATTATTATTATCTCATCCTATAATTTGTTCAGTCTTAATTGAGGTTATGATTATCTTTCTATTGCTTATCCTTAATTTAATTGTTGAATATCCTTCGAAATTTCCTCAACCTTAAAAGAAGTTTTAGATATCCTACATCTTAGTTGACTTGTTTTATTTGGACTTATTTGACTTGTGTTAGCTCTCCCTGTTGTTGAAATGTATATTGTGGGACCGTTGCTACATATTAGTTTTTCCCTTGTTGAGCTGCTCTCTGTACGCCTAGCATTCCTTACTGTGGTTATTCCTTGTGAATTGGTTCTACCGTTCCTTGTGACTTAAAGTTCTTGAATTGGTTTACTTGTCGTACTTTGAATTATTGCCATTGTTGATATTGTACTTGTTGTGGTGATGCACGAGGTTTCTGTCGTGCGGTTGTAATTATTGTGATGCACGAGGTTTCTGCCGTGCGGTTGTTGTTATGAGGTTGCACGAGGTTTCTGTCGTGCTATTGTTATTATTGACAATTGCACATGCGGCGTGACAAGGCGGGATATATATATATATATATATAT
>AWOL01S0034203.1:152321-168863 GCA_000715115.1 Nicotiana otophora | reverse complement strand
TATATATATATATATATATATATATATATATATATATATATATATATATATATATATATATATATATATATATATGCACGTGTGGCGAGCCAAAGCGGGCATTTATGTTACTATTGCACACGTGGCGAGACAAGGTGGGCTGTGTCAGGGGTTGATATTTGATGATTTGTGGCCTGGGGGCATTCTTGTTGTTGATATTTGTATAGTGGTATGTGTACCTGTGTGAGCTTTATCTTGTGAAAGCTGTGAGAAAATATTCTACGTGTTGTCCTTTCTTTTTCCTTATGCTTAATTGTTGATATGGACTATGGTAGTACACTTGCACAAGCATACACATAGTTAAGCACTCTTATCGGATAAGAGGTGTTCTTGATATTGTTGAGCATAGATGCTCACCCTTGTTTACTGGCCTTCTATGTGAGAATGACTCTATTGGCACGTGAGTCGTTAATGCGGTTATGAGATGTTATGAGGGCACATGATGCCAAGTGTTAGAGTTCAGGTATTGAGACCCGTAAGTTGTGATTTGTCCGAGGTTCGGTACCTCATGGAGTTGCTAACTAAATCCTGATGTAAAAGCGGTTGTAGTTGCTGAGTTATTATTTGTCCTTGCTGTATTTGTGATTCCAGATTTAGGTTGTGTTCCATTCACCTTTCTGTGTCATTTTCATGATATTCCGCTGATACTTGTTGTTTCCTTCCTTATTGCCATTACTGTACTGTGAGCTATATTACATAGACTTTATGTAGACATCCTACTTTTGTTGTTCATGTACTTATATCTGTTCAATTTATTAGACCAGTGGATGTCTTGACTGTTCCTCCTCACTACTCCACTGAGGTTAGTTTTGATACTTACTGGGCACCGCTGTGGTGTGCTCATGCTACTATTCTGTACATTTTTATACAGATCCAGGAAATTGTTCGTTAGCTAGCTGTGTGGACTGTTGCTGCGGAGACTCAAGGTAAGCCTACCGCTGCGTTTGCAGGCTTCAGAGTCACCTTGAAGTTTTTGTTTTGCACTGTTTATTCCTATTTCTGGACAGTTGTATTTAGAGACATTTGTTTTAGCAAACACTTTGTAGAGCTTATGTCTTGTACTACCGGTTTTGGGAATTGTAAGAGATTCTATTTAAACAATGTTGTTGTTTTAATTATTGTTAGGCTTACCTAATCCTTAATCTAGGTGCCATCATGATACCCAAACGGAGGGGAAATTAGGTCGTGACAAGTTTGTATCAGAGCTCTAGGTTCATAGGTGCTACGAGTCATAAGCGAGTTTAGTAGAGTCTTACGGATCGGTACGGAGACGTCTGTACTTATCTTCGAGAGGCTACAAATCTATTAGGACAATCTCACTTCTTTTATTTCTATTGTATGAGATTATTGATCTCGGAGTTTGAACTTTTATCATTCCATTCTCTCACAGATGCTGAGGACACGAGCTACAGTTATAGACGATGCTGCTCCCGGAGCAAGTATCGCTAGAGGCAGAGGCCGACGAGGAGTAAGTGTCGCAGCCAGAGCACCTACCAGAGTAGTAGTTGAGGAGCCGCCAGTAGTTCCAGTTAGGGAGCAGGTACCAGAGGCGCCTGTTATTACCCCTTGACTTCAGGAGACCTTAGCACAGTTCCCAAGTATGTATGGTACATTGGCTCAAGCGGGGTTGATTTCGGTAGCACCAGCTACTTCACAGACTCGGGGAGGAACCCAGACTCCTACAGCCCACACCCCATAGCAGCTAGTTCATGTTGGTCAGGTTCCAGGTGTCATGGCGATTTGCAAGGTTCAAGAAATATGACCCTCCTACATTCAGTGGTTTGGCTTCAGAGAGTGCACAGGGTTTTCTGGAAGAGTGTCGCCGCATTCTCCATACTATGGGTATTGTGGAGACGAGCGGGGTTGCTTTTACTACGTTCCAGCTCAGGGAAGCAACTTACCAGTGGTGCCGAGCATATGAGTTGGGTAGCACAGCCGAGTTAGTTTCACTTACATGGGTTCAGTTTTTAGAGATGTTCCTGAGAGAATTTGTACCTCAGTCCCTTCGAGATGCATGGCGCGCAGAGTTTGAGCAGTTGCGCCAGGGCAATATGTCAGTTTCAGAGTATGCCGTGAGATTCAGTTATTTTTCCAGGCATGCGCCTACTTTGGTCGCCACAGTTAAATAGCGTGTCCACAGATTCATTAAGGGACTGAGGCATGATATTCGGTTCAGCATGGCTCGGGAGTTAGAGTCAGATGTTTCGTTTCAGCAGGTGGTAGGGATCGCTCACCATGTAGAGGGCATGTGGGATCAGGAGGAAGAGGACAGACGGGGCCATGAGAGAGAGTACAAGCGAGATCAGGAGAGAGAGGACAGGGAGGTGAGAGGCCTCGTAGATCGGAGAGATCTACTGGTCCTTATTTTGGAGACAGGGTACGACATGGTAGAAGTTTTGTGGGTCAGCTAGTTCAGTTTGCACTTCAGGCTTCACACAGTGTTTCAGGTGCTCATGGGTCTCAGAGTACCCGTACCGCACAACTCCCACAACCACGTCAGCAGAGAGGTTGCTTCGAGTGTGGAGATACCAGCCACAAGGTGAGAGATTGTCCTAGACTCTGGATAGGTATGTCACAGCGGAGTATTCAGGCGAGTAGAAGGCGCCCAAGAGGGGAAGGCCCGACCCGTTGATGTGTTTCATATAGTAGGCTTGAAACCACTGCGCCAAATGATGTCATATAGGTATTTTTTGATTTGTTACAGAGGGGAACCATTTGTATTTTTATTCGGTCCTACTTATCGGGGCGAGTTCCCCTACTTGTTGTCCTACCTATGGGTGAGTTTCTGACTTAGTATTATATTTAGATGTTTACCCCGTTGGAAGATTCTATGAGTGATAGCCGTGTCTATCATTTGTTTCTTTTCATTATTGAAAGTTATGAGACTATAAGTGAATTCACGTTGTCCATTATGGTAGGTTTGATGTGATTCCTGAGTAAATTTGTTATAATTTGTGATTTGATACTCTACCGGGGTGAGAGTTTAGCAAGTGTTAAGGGTTTATTGGCAGAATTGAGTTAGTGGAAGATTTCCATTGGTATAATGTGTATTCGACTTGTGATTCAGAGTTGAGGGCGAGACCCTCACGACTCCATGTGATTTGATATGTTTGAGCCGGGCTGCGTGCCGCGGTGAAGGGTGATACCAGGATGAGATCCTTATGATTTGTTCATGTACTTTGATTTTTCCTTTTAAATTGATTCTTAGTAGGGTATTGTTAGAAAGTTGTGCCTATCGGGGTTGTTTGATATTTATCTTATGTGTTTCTCTTTACATATTTAGGCAATTTCGTTATGTGCTTCTTGAGTTTTGGCTTGCGGGGTGTGTGCTCGGTGGTGTTAGTTGTGACTTGTTGATTCGGGTGTATAGTTATGAGGTCTTCGTGTTTCTTGCATCATTGGCAGCGTTGTGGAGGTTTGAAACGGGTCGCTAACGAATATGGGTCTAATTGTCGGTGCTGGTTTTGATTTCGGGTAGCTAATGTGATCATAAATGTTATTATGGGCCTATATGTGGTGTGTCTTGTTGTGTGGTCATAGCTTGTGGATGTAGGCATGAGTTGTTACAGCTGGTTGAGACTGATACCGGTTATGGATTTAGAATCGGGTCTTTTGAAGATAAATGGAAGGTGAGAATTTTGACTCTAAGGATTATCGGTGTTGATAGAAAGGATAAATTACAGTTGGGATGGTGTCGTCAGGATTATGTGGATTGGGGTAACGTAAGGTCCCCCACGGGTGTATGTTGGGTATGTACTTTCAGTGATTTTAAGACTTCGAGGTGATTCTTAGCACGTTCGAGGACGAACGTTTGTTTAAGAGAGGAAGGATGTAACGACCAGGACGGTCGTTTTGAGAATTTAAGTCTCGTCCGGCTGTATAAGACCCTGAGAAGCTTCATATTATGTGTATTGACTTGCGTGCCTATTTGAATTCAGTTACCGGATGTTACAGAGTGATTTGGGACACTTAGTCCCTAAAACGGAAGCCTAAGTCTTAGGATTTCGACCTAGTTAGAACTATGTGAAGACGACTCCAAAATGGAGTTATGTCGGTCCATTAGCTTCGTTGGGTGATTTTGGACTTAGGAGCGTGTCCGGACTGTAAATCCGAGGTCTGTAGCTGATTTAGGCTTGAAATGACGAAAGTCGAATTTTTGGAGATTTGGACCGAAAGTGGACTTTTTGATATTAGGGGTAGAATGCAATTCCAAGAGTTGGAACAACTCTGTTATGTTATTTGGGACTTGCCTACAAAATTTGACGTCATTCCGGGTTGATTTGATAGGTTTCGGCACGGGTTTTAGAAGTTGAAAGATTTGAAAATTTATAGGTTCGATTCATGGTGCGGTCCGTAGTTTCAAAGTTGTTTGATGTGATTTGAGACCTCCAGCGGGTCCGTGTTAGGGTATAGAACTTGTTGGTATGTTTGGACGGGGTCCCGAGGGCCCCGGGTGTTTTTCGGACGAGTTGCGGATGATTTCCATAGTTTTGGGAAGATCTGAATTCTAGTGTAATCGCACCTGCGGACCTTGGGTGCAGGTGCGATGGTCGTAGGTGCAAAGATGGAGGCGCAAGTGCGAGAAGAGCTGGACTTGGCAGTCTCCGCATGTGCGGAGAATTTGTGCGCATCAACGAACTCGCACGTGCGTAGATGGAAGCACAGATGCAAGAATTGTGAGTTGGCATGGGGTCGTAGGTACGAGGAAGTTCCGCATCTGCGATGCCCGCAGATGCGCAGAAGGCTCGCAGGTGCGGAGGCTGTGGGAGTTAATGACTTCCGCAGGTGCGATTGGTTAGATCGCTGGTGCGGTAGGCGCAGCTGCGAGAAATGATCGCAGGTCCGAGGATCGCTGGGCAGAAAGGGGTTGGAATCGAGGGTTAGTTCATTTTTCACTCCATTGTTTTATTTTTAGCTCGGGAGAAGGCGATTCTTTGAGGGATTTTCAGAGGAATCTTGTGGGTAACGATTTTTTACTCGAATTTAGTTTTATTGCATTAATCTATAGTTGTTTCATTATTTAATTTCGGATTTTTGGGGTTGAAATGAGGAAATATTGGAAGAACTTCTTGAATAACGATTTTGAGTTTTGAAGGGGGATTTGTGGTCGGATTTGAGTAATTGTTATATGGTTGGACTCGGTAGTAAATGGGTGTTCGTAATTTATGATTTTTACCCGATTTCGAGATGTGGGCTCGGGTCGACTCTTTAGGGCGAATTTCGGAATTTTTGTTAAAATATTGATTTCATTGATATGAGTCTATTATTGTTGTATTCATGTTATGCTATTGTGTTTGGCTAGATTTGGGCCGTTCGGAGCTGGATATTCGTGGGAAAGGCATTGTGACCGATTGTTTGAGCTTGGTTCGAGGTAAGTATCTTGCCAAACCTTGAGTGGGGGATTTTCCCCTTAGGATTTGAGTCTTCTATGTTGATTGTAGTCCATGTATGCGAGGTGACGAGTGCGTGCTCGGACTTATTTGTGAAAAGTTGGCCTTTTAGGATTCTTAGGTCCTTATATTCACCGAGTATGGAGTTGTTCTTGATATGATTAAGTTCCTATTTACTAGTTTCAACTCTACATGCTTTAAATAGAATTGATCGCTTTCAGGATTTACTGTTATTGCATATTTGACTCTTATTTGACTTAACTGAAGATTTTACCTCCTCTATCGTCATGCTATCTTATCATAACTGCTTATCTTTATTTGTCCTTGCTGTATTTGTGATTCCGGATTTAGGTTGTGTTCCATTCACCTTTCTATGTCATTTTCATGATATTCCGCTGATACTTGTTGTTTCCTTCCTTATTGCCATTACTGTACTGTGATCCATATTGCATAGTCTTTATGTAGACATCATACTTTTGTTGTTCATGTACTTATATCTGTTCAGTTTATTAGACCAGTAGGTGTCTTGACTGTTCCTCGTCACTACTCCACCGAAGTTAGTCTTGATACTTACTGGGCACTGCTGTGGTGTGCTCATGCTACTCTTCTGCACATTTTTGTGCAGATCCAAAAAATTGCTCGTGAGCTAGCTATGTGGACTGTTGCTGCGGAGACTCAAGGTAAGCCTACCGCTGCGTTCGCAGGCTTCGGAGTCACCTTCAAATTTTCATTTTGCACTATTTATTCCTATTTCTGGACAGTTGTATTTAGAGACTCTTTTTTTAGCAAATACTCTGTAGAGCTTATGACTTGTACTACCAGTTTTGAGAATTGTAAGAGATTCTATTTAAATAATGTTGTTGTTTTAATTATTGTTAGGATTACCTAGTCCTTAAATCTAGGTGCCATCACGATACCTAAACGGAGGAAAAATTGGATTGTGACAGCTCCGCTAATTATAACTTGTTCATCTCGTACACTCACCTCTCTTAAAGATTTTTTGAAGCTCAGGCTCTAATCAAAATAGCAACCCCTTTTCAAAGAAAATTATAAAAAGAATCGCTGGTCTTTGATAACAAAGAATAAAGCTAGATTTTTATGACAACAGTAATGAACAATCACCCAAATGAATTTTCAAAGCTTCGCCTTCTTCAAAAAATTTTAAAACCAAGGTACATTTAGAATCACTTTTCTTACGAACATCTTTTAAAATTATACAAGCATCTATTCTTTAAATTAATTACTTTCATAACTTAATAATTACAAGCCTTAAAATATAGGCTACTTTCAGAACTCTCTTAACCTTCAATAACCCTTTTACAATCTCACATCCCTCATAAGTCTTACGTATATACTCCCTTTAATATATAGTAAGTCATGCCTTATTAGTAATTAAGCATAGTATAAATAACTGATTCCTTAAAATTAGTCTAAGTCATATGGAGCTTCCTCAGATAGATTTTAAGGGGTGCCTAATACCTTCACGTTAGAAGAACAAGAACCCTTACCCATATTCTCACCGGTTTGCAGACCTGTAAGGAATATAACTTAGTTATTAAATAGGTACCCTAATATACCTTTAAATATTAGGTGGCGACTCTCTTTCATCAATAACAGAGAAATCACAAGTTGAATCATGTCTTGACTAGTGCAAAATAGGGTACAACAATAATAACATAAAAATGAATAACAAGTCAATCATCATCGCTATCTTCATAGTGATCATCTAAGTCTTCATCATCTCCTGTTTCATTTTCATCTAGTAATTTCTCCTCATCACTTGTTTCATGTTCAACACCTCTATTTTCGTCCTCATTTGGTCCAAGGACATAAGGGTCAAATTCTTCATATATGCTTTCATTATGTTGCAATTCATCTGCTAATTCATCATCCAATATTGCTTCAACACTTGAAATGTCATTCTCGTACGCCACATCTAATGCGTCTTCGACTTCCACTCTACCCACAGGTTTGCAAAACTACTCGCCATGCAGACTTATTCTTTCTCAAAGGATAAGGAGCATAATACACTTGTTTCACATTTTGTGCAATGATAAAGGGATCATAAAGTCTATACTCCCCCGTGTGTCTAATTTCAACTATTTTGTACTGAGCGTGCACCTTTGTACCTCTATTCGGTGTTGGATCATACCACTTACATTGAAAGAGTACCAACTTTTTCTTCGGCCGACCTACAGTACACTCCAGTTCCAAAATCTCTTGAAGAACACCCACCTTTCACCTACACCCCGCTATTATTGGTTTTCTTTCCCTTAGACCATTCTTCTGTATGAAACTTGTACCGATTGACTAAGTATTTAGACATCATTCTGACTCTAGGGTTAGGTCTCCAAGCTATATCATATAAAAATGGGCCATTAATGCCATTAGATGGATTATGAACCTACATATAGAATTAAATATAATTTAGAATTTTAAAAATACATATAATTTATTTAAATATAATAAAAATCATGTTAAATAATAAGTAATACTTACAAATTCTTTAAACCACTCTGAAAACTTGAGATACACAACATATTGCCCATATGTACCCACAAAGTATCTACCATTATAACTTTTATTAGTTAAATAAGTGGTAGATCTAATATAAAAGTCCGTAATATATACAAATATACACTTACCTATAATAATGTTGGACCCCACGGAAATTTAACAATACATGTGTTGTAGCTGACTTTAGCTCTATCTCAGATAACCTTCGCTTTGGACTATGTTTTGGACCTCCTTTACCTGATTGATTAAATATGAAAAAGGGCGGTACCAAAGGATTGATTTCGCCTCCATCGTCATGTCAATTCGGTCTATTTATCAAATATGGCACATCATGTTTAAAATAATATGAACAGAAATAAGACGTTTCTTTAGCCACATATGCCTTGTATATCGAACCCTCAATTCTTGATATTTTTTTACGGTCCGTTTACATTTGCCAATATTCCTGCATAGTATGATTTTTAGACGAAACAATATTTAAATAAAATACAAAAGGTAAATGATTAAATGTCATTACCTCTCGAAGGGATACATCCATCTACATTGAACTGGCTCTCCAAGTTGTGCCTCTTGTGCAAGGTGAATTGGAAGATGTTCCATTACATAAACAAAAAACAAGAGGAAAAATTTTTGCCAGCTTGTTTAAAGTTAAGATAATGTTACTCTCCATATAAATTAGGTTCTCGACCCTCAATGTGCTAGAATACAAATCCTTAAAAAAATAACTTATCTCTGTAATCGGTTTCCATATTCGATCAGGCAATGCATTGAATGCAATAGGCATCAACGCTTCCATCAAAATATGACAAACGTGGCTTTTCATTGACCCCAACTTCCCATTTTTCATGTCAACACACCTGGATAAATTTATGCGTACCTATCAGGCATCCTCAAATTGTTAATCCAACTACAAATCTCTCTTCTCTCATCCAAGGTGAAAGTGTAAGTGGCTTTGGGCCTCTGAATCTTGTTTTTAAAGTATGTCAGATACAACTCACTTCTCCTGAAATATTCTTTTAAGTCCATCCTGGCCTTCAAGTTATCTTTTGTCTTGTTAGTAACATCCATAACAGTGTTAAACAAGTTGTCAAAAAAATTCTTCTCGATATGCATGATGTCCAGATTATGCCGAAGAAGATTATGCTTCGAATAAGGTAACTCCAAAAATATGCTTTGTTTAGTCCAGTTATGCGTGACACCATAAACTGGTATCTTAGATGGTGGAGACTTTGTTACTTGAGGCATATCCCTTACTCTGTTCCAAATTTCTTCTGAACACAAGCAGGCTGGTGGCTCCTCAAAATCAGTTCGGTTCTTCATAAATGCACTTGTATTTCGCCTAAATTCATGATTCATTGGCAAGAATCTACGGTGGCAGTCGAACCATGTATTTTTACCTTCACGTTTCAAAGTAAATGATTTTGTGTCTTCCATACAACAAGGGCAAGCTAACTTTCCAGCAGTCGACCCCCCGAACAACATTTCATAAGCAGAAAAATCATTTATATTCCACATCAAAGTAGCTTGCAATCGGAAATTTTGTTTATTTGATATATCATATGTTTCCACACCTTGATGACGCAATAATTTTAACTCATCAATCATAGGCTGCAAGTATACATCAACCAAACTTTTTAAATTGCGTGGACCTCGAACAATACATGTTAGGAACAGATATGGACTTGTCATACACAACTCGGGCAGAATATTATACGAGGTAACAAACACTGGCGATCATGAATATGGTGCAGCAGAGACAACAAATGGAGTGAATCCATCTGCACATAATCCCAATCTAATCTTTCTTGGTTCAGTAGCAAACTCAAGGAATACCCTATCAAAATGATTCCACGCTTCTCCATATGACAGATGGCATAGAATATCGGATGGCCTTCTATGTTCATAGTGTCATCTCATATGAGGAGCAGAGCTCATTAATGCATACAACCTCTTTAACCTAGGTATAAAAGATAAGTAATGCATCGCTTTAACTGGAACCTTCTTTTTTGTATTGGAATTTGTGACTTCCTTAAAATGAGGCTGATTACAAAAATTACAGTTCTCTAAAAGTGCGTCATCCTTATAAAATAACATGTAACCTTTCTCACAACAATCAATTCTCTCCGATGAAAGGCCCAACTTAGAAACTAATTTCTTAGCAGTATAGAAATCTTTTGGTAAGTCAATGTTACTCGAATTAAGTATCATAAGCCCAATAATAGATTCCATGCCCTCTTGGGAACTAGAACTATCTGATTTAATATTTAGCAATCTAACCGCAACAGACAACTTGGAATGCACCGAGCCTTCATATAATGGACGGCTAGCTTCCTCTAACTGTTCATTAAAATGCTTAGCCTCATCATTTGGTTCATATTGAGCCCCAGGAAATATCCGAAAAATATCCCTCATCATTTCATTGTATCAAGAATTTTCAACATTATGCTCCGCTATGGGGCTACCCTCACCACCAAAAGAATTCTGAAAGTTAACATCATCTAAACTAGCATGATTCTCCCCATGAACGGTCCATATATAATAATTTTCTACAAACCCTTTCTTTTAGAGATGAACTTTAACTTTGTCTGTTTTCAATAATTTAACACATTTACATTTCATACAAGGGCACCTAATCCTTCCTCCAATAAGAAAATCATCAAGTGTTTGAGCCTTAGCAATAAATTCAGCAACCCCTTTAATAAATTCATCCCTTAATCCCGCACAATTAGGATGATTCCTATTATACATCCATCTACGATGCACAAATTTCATCTACACAAATAGAAATTTAGAAATGAGATATTTGAAACAATTTGAATTATTTAAACTGATTACAAAGTTATACTCTTTGAAAGGTTCCTTTTAGATATATACGTATCATTGTGTCAACGCACTTTAATTGATATATTTTATTTTTTAAATTAATATTTTTTAACACTCGAAATCTCACATTAATCCTTATTCTAAATTATCTAAGTTCTTAACTATAATAATTAAATTTGAATAGCTTCTTAAATGTTCATATAATCCAAACTAATGATTTCTCATATCTATAAATTAATTTTAATGTTAAAATTGAAAAACATTTAATTTAATATCATTCTAATAGTAAAACTAACAAGCAACAATGAACCTAGTACAACACGCTTTACAATAAAGCTTTAAACCATAACTAGTATTAATACAATTAAAATCAATAAACTATAAAGTTAATATATCATTCCATAGATAAATTCAAGGCAGTGGTGTTATGTTTTTCTTATAGGGAACCCTAAACACTTATAGCATACAAAGAGAAATATACAATTAAATTGTACAAAATTCTAATTCAACCATACCTAAATCAAATAAACCTACAAAAACTAGAATCCCTAAAAATTCAACCATACCTAATTCAACTAGCTAGGATGTTTATATAGAAAATCAAATAAACCTATAACAATTAAAATTACTACAAATTTAACAACAAAAACAAGATATATGTCAACGAAGTACTTACCTCGTATGAAACAATGCTGGAGAAGAAGGATGGTGGAGTTGCCGCGGAGCCACTGCTGCAAAAAAGAAAGAATACTAGTTAAAAATTAAGGGAAAAGGGAGGAGGAGGTTGAAAATCAATGGAGGAAGAGGGAGAGAGGGAGAAGGGAGGAGGAAACGTGTCACGACCCCAATTTTCCTCTATAGTATGTTGTCACGGCACCTAGTCCCCAGGACTAGGTAAGCCTAACACCTACTAAATAATTAGAAGAATTCAACCATCAAATGAAAAATACGAGATATAAATCTTATCGAAATTACAATTCCCAAAACCGGTAGTACAAGTCGTAAGATCTACTGAGTTTGCTAGAAGATCCCTAAATACAACTGTTCGGGTGGAATTAAATAGTACAATAAAAATATCAGAAGGTGACTCCGACGCATGCGAACAACCGACAGGTTTACCTTGAGTCTCTACAGCTCGACCAACCAACTAATAATCAACAATAACTGAGGCACCTGGATCTGCACAAAAATGTGCAGAAGTATAGTATGAGTACACCACAGTGGTACCCAGTAAGTATCAAGACTAACCTCGGTGGAGTAGTGACGAGGGACAGTCAAGACACCTACCAGACTAAACAACGCGAACAAGTATGTAGATGAACTAACAGAGAAACAATATTAAATAAAGCTAAGTAGGATAAGGAATACAAGACAATACTTGCAACGATATACTAGTAACAACAATATTCAACAGGAAGCAACCAGGTAATAATGTTGTAGAGTAACTAATAACAGTCTAAGTCCGGGGAAAACAAATAAAGGGGAAACCAGCAACAACTCAATGAGAACAATTGCTTTCACACCAAATCTGTTCAAGCATTTCCACGAGATACCGAACCTCATAATCATAGCTCATGGGTCCTAATTCATGAACCCTAATCACTTGCCATCGTGTGCCCACATTACAACTCATAACCGCACGGACGACTCACGTGCCAATAGAATAACCCTCACACAGAAGGCAAGAAGACAAGAGTACGTATAATGGTTAATGTCGTCAGAATTCACCTTTTATAATTGATATAGGTGATTTAACTACGTGTACGCTTGTGCAAGTGTTCTGCCATAATTTCAGTCAACAAATAAGAGTAGAGTCAATGAATGGCACATAAGCAACGATCACCACGAAATGTACAGTGTAAAAGAAGAAGCAATGAAGTTTGAAGCAGCAACCAGCACAATAAGATTAGCTACACAGAGCTGAGAAAATAGTTCAACGCGGAGGAAAATAATTAATAGTATGATAAGGAAAACAACAATCAAAGACAAGTGCACAGAAAAGGGGAAATGACAACAAGAGCACTCCCGAGGTACAGCCTCGTAGTCTCAAATTGTAAATGAATCACAACTGTCCTTATATCACCGCGGAAGCCTTTATATTTAGTTTTTGAAAATTATTGTCTCGAAATAGCACCCCATATTTTAGCCCACCTTATCACACCGCATTGCTTCTAGTAGTTCCCCTACTAGCCACGCATTACAAGCCCACCTTATCTCACCGCATGCATTTCAACACCCAGACCTTATACCACCGCATGCGTACCAATAACAATAGCATAACAGAAACCTCGTGCAACAAAATAACAACTTCACGGTAGAAACCTCGTGCAAACACAATAACAACCGCATAGCAGAAACCTCGTGCAAATACATAACAATTTTCTCAACAAAACATGTATGCCAAAACATAATAACTCAAGTAAATGACTTTTACCATTTGTGCCCACATGCCACAACATTTCCTCAAAACAGATTTTATATCACAACCACGTATAGCCCTCGGCCCAACAACACGGAATACAACAGCAACAACAATAACACGAGAATACGGCAAGTAAATCAACACAAGAACTTCATAACACAAAGAAATGGAAGAACAGACTGACAGAGAAAGATACAACAGGGAAATAATAGTCTCAACAAGAATAGTCTCAACAAGGGAGAGGTAATGTGTAACAATGATTCAACGAAAGTGCAATTTGACAACAAGAGAGATAGCATGAATCAATGATCCCAAATAAGAATACGTCAACAATGAAAGGGGTAAGAAACTTCTATCAAGGCTAAGCAATTATGGAAGAGATAATAATGATTTCAATTAATGTTTAAGCAATTACGGAGCGATAGCGTGATGATAAAAGAGGCAACAACTTCAGATAAAGCACATAAGAGTTTAATCGGCAATAAGGGTAGAACATGAAGCAGATAATGCCAATTAAGACACGTAAGGGTAAATTAAGTAAATGGGGAATTTAACATGACAAGACAACTTCATATTTAATAGACATAAGAACCTAAGAGCACTAGACACTCAAATTTCCATAAATAAGTCCTAGCACGTACTCGTCACCTCGCGTACTCGGCCTTCACATGACACAATTAGCACAAAAGACTCAAATCCTAAAGGGTAGTTCCCCACACAACATTAGGCAAGATACTTACCTCAAAGAAGCTAAACTGATACTTCAAAATGACCTTCTCGCGTGAAAAAACCTTCGGATGACTCGAATCTAACCAAAATAACTTCAATGCATAAATAAAACTCATAGAAAATAATTCCGGATAATAAGGCTTCGATTTTTAATTAAAACTAAAAATTCAACCCAAAAGTCAAACCCCCAAGCCCTCATCTCAGAACATGATAAAATTTATAAGACCCGCACACCCATTCCGATACGAGTTCAACCATACCAAAATTATCAATTTCCGACATCAATTCGTCCTTCAAATCATCATTTTATATTTTGAAAGATTTCTTAAATAATTCACATTTTCCTCAACTCAAAGCACTAATAATAAGATAAAAATAAAGATAAAATCATGGAACATAATAAATTCCGGGTGAAGAACACTTACCCCAAGGATTTGTTTGAAAAACCCACGAAGAATCGCTCAAAACCGAGCTCTATAAGTCAAGATATGATACAATTGGTCAAACCCTCGATTTTGAAAATTATATTCTGCTGCCCAGGTAACATGAACCGCGATCGCGAAGATATGTATGCGATCGCGAAGAAGAAAAATATCACCTTCCAAAGATTTTGCTACGCGAACGTGAATGAAGAGGTATGAACGTAGTGCACTAAGGATCTAAAGATACGCGAAACTCCGCGAACGCAAAGGCTAACACCCATGGCCTTCCACATCCTGGTCTCCCAATACGCGATCGCGAAACAACAAATGCGAACGCGATGAAGCATAACTCCCACTTCCGCAATCGCGAACCCTTAGCTGCGAACGCGAAGAACATTTTCTGCCTGCCTCCAAATTACACTACGCGAACGTGACTCCTCTGAAGCGAACGCTATGAAGAGAAACCAGATGACAGAACCATCACTTCAAAACATGAGTAAATGGTTTGAAGCTCGTCTGAAACTCACCCGAGACCCTCGAGACCCCATCCAAATCTATCAACAAGTCCTATACCATAACACGGACCTATGCGAGGTCTCAAATCACATCAAACAACGTCTAAACTACTAATCGCACCTCGAATCGAACTTATGAACTTTGAAATCTTCCAACTTCCAAAACTCGTGCCGAAACATGTCAAATTACGACGCCAAATTTTGCATGCAAGTCCCAGATGACATAATGGAGCTAATCTAACTCTCATAATCGCATTCCGACCCCGATATCACCAAAGTCAACTCTCGGTCAAACGTCTCAACATTCCAAACATCAAATTTCCAATTTTTACCAAAATGCTTCAAATTGCCCTACGGACCTCCAAATCCAAATCTGGACGCACGCTTAAGTCCAAAATCACCGAACAAAATTATTGGAACCATCAAAATGCCATTTCGGAGTCGTCTGTACAAAAGTTAAATTTTCGGCCAACTCTTACCGTTTAAGCTTCTAAAACATGAATCTTTCTTCCAAATCAATCCCGAATCATCCGAAATCCGAACTCGACTATGAACGCACGTCATAACACATTATACGGAGCTGCTCGAGACCTTAAGCCACTGAACGGAGCGCAAGTTCTCAAAACGACCGGTTGGGTCGTTACAAAATGAAAAATAGAGAGAGATGGCAAACCTTACCTAGAGGGAGAAAAAGTGTGAAGGATGAGTGGGAGAGAGGAGAAGGATGACAGAAAGAAGAAGGGCGTCTGTTTTAGTTGGGGACTATCACGACCCGAAATTCTCACCTTCGGACCGTGATGGCACCTAACATTCACTTGCTAGGCAAGCCAACGT
Organism: Nicotiana otophora; assembly: GCA_000715115.1. Lineage (NCBI taxonomy): Eukaryota > Viridiplantae > Streptophyta > Magnoliopsida > Solanales > Solanaceae > Nicotiana > Nicotiana otophora. Next base: position 153,172 of record AWOL01S0034203.1, on the reverse strand, counting down.
TAGAATAATATTAACCAATTTTTAAAAAATCTTTACATTATTAATAATCAAGGAAACAAAAGCGGAAGCAAAGTATGAAATATAGTGAAATAATCCATAAATGCAACGGTGTCTAAATACCATCCCAGAATTGGTGTCACAAGTGCACGAGCTTCTAGAATAGATACAAATAAAGGTCTGAATAAAATAAAACTGTTTGGCAATAAACACACAACTAAAGTAAAATAGACGGGGACTTCAGAACTGCGGACGCCATGCAGTTATACTTTAAGTCTCCTCTGGTAGCTGATATCCGAGCAAGTCTATGGTACGCTGTTGGGACCAACTCCGAAATCTACACAAGAAGTGCAGAGTGTAGTATCAGTACAACCGACCCCATGCACTGGTAAGTGCTGAGCCTAACCTCGACGAAGTAGTGACGAGGCTAAGGCAGGTAACTTACATTACCTGTACGCAATATTACTAACAACAACAAATAGTAGGAATAAATCAGGTAACTCATTTAATAATTTAAGCCAACTCAGCAGTCGTAGCCAATTATCATTTTCATCAATTTTGTTGCAACGTGCAACCCGCTCTCATAATATATTCACATTCAGTTCTGTTGCGGCGTGCAACCCGCTCCTCCAATATATTCATTTTAATCAAGTCTGTTGCGGCGTGCAACCCGATCCCCCAATATATAAATATGTATGTCGACTTTTAAATAAGTCTGTTGCGGCGTGCAACCCGATCCCCTTAAATAAGTTTGTCATTGCGTGCAACCCGATCCTCAAATATGGATTTTTAATAAGTTTGTTGCGGCGTGCAACCCGATCCTCCAATATGGACTTTTTAATAAGTCTGTTGCG
>AWOL01S0034203.1:90255-146180 GCA_000715115.1 Nicotiana otophora | reverse complement strand
ACACATGGAACACCGGATGAACCGCTGATAAACTAGGTGGTAATGCAAGCCTGTAGGCTACTTCACCCACCCTTTCAAGAATTTCAAAGGGTCCGATATACCTAGGGCTCAACTTCCCTTCTTTCCGAACCTCATTACACCTTTTATAGGTGAAACCCGGAGCAATATTCTTGCTCTAACCATGAATGCAATATCACGAACTTTATGCTCGACATAACTCTTTTGCCTAGACTGAGTTGTGCGAAGTCTATCCTGAATAATCTTGATCTTATCCAAGGCATCATGTACCAAATCGGTATCCAACAATCGAGCCTCTCCCGGTTCAAACCAACCAACTGGGGATCGGCATCGCCTTCCATATAATGCCTCATATGGAGCCATCTGAATGCTCGACTGGTAGCTATTATTATAAGCAAACTCTGCAAGTGGCAAGAAATGATCCCAAGAACCTCCAAAGTCTATAACACAAGTGCGGAGCATATATTCCAGTATCTGAATAGTGCGCTCTGACTGTCCATCTGTCTGTGTATGAAATGTTGTACTCAACTCCACCCGCGTGCCTAACTCACGCTGTACAGCCCTCCAAAAATGTGAGGTAAACTGCGTACCTCGATCTGAAATAATAGACACGGGCACACCGTGAAGGCGGACAATCTCACGAATGTAAATTTTAGCTAACCTCTCTGAAGAATAGGTAACTGCCACTGGAATAAAATGTGCTGACTTGGTCAACCTGTCCACAATGACCCAAACTGCATCACATTTTACCTAGATGAATAGAATACTTGGAACTGTGTGCTTCTTCAAGAATTAATTCACGAAGCCCATCTACATTAGGCACACAAATGCGACCCTGCATTCGTAGAACCCCATCCTCCCCCATAGCAACCTGTTTGGCACCATCATGCCACACCGTGTCCTTAAGGACAAGTAAATTAGGATCATCATACCGCCTCTCTCTGATGCGCTCATCTAAAGAAGACCGAGCGACTGTGCAAGCTAGAATCCGACTGGGTTCTGAAACATCTAACCTCACAAACTGATTAGCCAAAGTCTGAACATCTGCAGCTAATGGCCTCTCACCAACCTGAATATACGCAAGACTGCCAATACTCACAGCCTTTCTACTCAAAGCATCGGCCACCACATTGGCCTTTCCGGGGTGATACAAAATGGTGATATCATATTCTTTCAACAACTCCAACCATCTTCTCTGCCTCAAATTAAGATCCTTTTGTTTGAACAGATACTGAAGGCTACGATGATCAGTAAATACCTCACACGAGACACCGTAGAGGTAATGCCTCCAAATCTTCAGCGTATGAACAATGGCTGCCAATTCTAAGTCATGAACAGGATAATTCTTCTCGTGAACTTTCAACTGCCGCGACGCATATGCAATTACCTTACCATCTTGCATTAATAATGTACCAAGCCTAATGTGAGATGTGTCATAATATATCGTATACGATCCTGAACATGTGGGTAATACCAACACTGGCGCCGTAGTCAAAGCGGTCTTGAGCTTCTGAAAGCTCAACTCATACTCGTCTGACCATCTGAATGGGACACCTTTTTTGGGTCAATCTGGTCAATGGGCTTGCTATAGATGAAAACCCTTTCACGAACCGATGATAATAACCTGCTAAACCCAGGAAACTCCGGATCTCTATAACTGAAGTAGGACTAGGCCAATTCTGAACAGCCTCAATCTTCTTAGATCCACCTTTATGCCTTTTGCCGATACAACATGCCCCAAAAAGGCAACTAAGTGTAACCAAAACTCACATTTTGAAAACTTGGCATATAACTGATTATTCTTCAAGGTGTGAAGCACACTTTGAAGATGCTGCTTATGTTCTTCTCGACTGCTAGAGTAAATCAAGATATCATCAATGAATGCAACCACAAAAGAATCCAAATAATGTTTGAACACCCGATTCATCAAATCCATAAATATTGCTGGGGCATTTGTCAACCCAAATGACATCACTAGGAATTCGTAATGCCCATACCGAGTTCAAAAAGTTGTTTTAGGGGCATTAGATGCACTAATCTTCAACTGATGGTAACCAGACCTCAAATCGATCTTCGAAAATACCTTGGCACCCTGAAGCTGATCAAATAAGTCATCACTTTGTGGCAGCGGATATTTGTTTTGATAGTGGCCTTGTTCAATTACCGATAGTCTATACACATCCGCACAGAACCATCTTTCTTCTTTACAAATAATACTGGTGTACCCCAGGGCGAGACACTAGGTCTAATAAATCCCTGATCAAGCAAGTCTTTTAATTGCTCTTTCAACTATTTAAACTCAGGCAGGGCCATACGATATGGTGGAATAGAAATGGGTTGAGTGCCAGGCGCCAAATCAATATAGAAGTCAATATCTCTGTCAGGTGGCATCCCCGGCAAATCTGCAGGAAATACTTCTGGAAATTCACGAACAACTGGTACTGAGTCCATAGAAGGAGCATTCGCACTAGGATCACGAATATAAGCCAAATAGGCTAGACACCCTTTCTTTACCATACGCCGAGCTTTCATATAAGAAATAACCCTGCTGGCAGAATGACCAGGAGTTCCTTTCCACTCTAATCGAGGTGACCCAGGCATAGCTAGGGTCACTATCTCGGCATGACAATCCAATATAGCATGATAAGGAGACAGCCAATCCATACCCAAGATGACATCAAAATCTACCATATCAAGAAGTAGAAGATCCACAATAGTCTCAAAATTACCAATAGTAACCACACACGAATGATAGACATGATCTACTATAACAGAGTCTCCCACCGGTGTAGATACACACACAGAAGCACTCAGAGAATCATAAGGCACAACCAAATATGAAGCAAAATAGGAGGACACATCGGAATAAGTACATCCTGGATCAAATAGAACCGAAGCATCTCTATGGCAAACTGGAATAATGTGATCAAGGCATCAGATGACTCGGCCTTAGTCCTACCTAGAAAAGCATAAAATCGGGGCTGGGCCCCACCACTCTGAACTACATCTCTGGGACGGCCTCTAACTGGCTGGCGTCCACCTCTAATGGTCTGACCTCCACCTCTAATGGCCTGACCTCCACCTCTAATAGCCTGACCTCCACCTCTAACTATATGACCCCTACCTCTAGCTGGCTAAGCAGGCGGTGAAGCAACCGGTGCCGGTATCATGGCACGAGAATCTTGCCGAGATCTGTTACTCGCCAATATATGGCAATACCTCCTGATGTGACCAATCTTCCCACACTCATAACACACATCCTGATGCCGTGGCTGCTGAAGCGAAAGCTGACCCAAATGGGACGGATAACCGCTGTAGTAACTTTGGAGTGGTGGTGCACTGATAGGAGCTGAATGTGCAGTAAATGTGGGCTGCCCAAAGTAAGGAATAATAGGACCGTGACTACCTAAAGCACCGGGAGATGCATGAAGTGCCGAATGAAACGGTCTGGGAGGATGACCCCTACCAAAATTACCTCTGCCTCCAGATGAGGCACCATTGTAACCACCGAACTGACGAGGCCTCTTATCAGACCTCTACCCTCTCTCCTGTGCAAGAACCATCTCGATCCTCCTTGTGACATTAGCAGCCGCCTGAAAAGAAATCTCACTTCCGGTCTCCTTGGACATCTGAAGTCTGATAGGGTGAGTGAGTCCCTCAATGAACCTCCTCACTCTCTCTCCCTCCGTAGGTAGTAAAAGGAGAGCATGACGGGCCAACTCCACAAAACGGGATTCATACTGAGTAACAGTCATACTGCCTTGCTGTAGACGCTCAAATTGCTTGCGGGATTCCTCTCTTAGTGTGATAGGGAGGAACTTCTCCAGAAATAGTTGAGAGAACTTCTCTCAGGTAAGTGCAGGTGATCCGATTGGTCAGGTCAATGTATAATCTCTCCACCACCTCTTGGCGGAACCCGTTATCTGAAATACAGCAAAATCAACCCCATTGGTCTCAACTATACCTATGTCCCGCAGCACCTCATGGCAGCATTCAAGATAATCTGGTGGGTCCTCAAAAGGTGTACCACTGAAGTGAACTGAAAAGAGCTTAGTAAACTTATCTAGTCTCAATAAGGCCTCAAAAGACATGGCGGGCCTATCACCGATCTGTACCGCAATAACTAGCTGAACTACCCTAACTGGCGGGGCTGCTGGAGCCTGATTCAGGGGAGCCATCTGCTCCGGAGCGGGATTAGTGGCAGTTTGTGCTCCTCCCCCAGCCTGTGAGACGGCTGGTGCCACTGGAAATGTACCATTCTGGGCCATGCCCTCCATAAGACTTACCAGACGGACTAGAGCGTCCTGAAGTACTGGAGTGGCTATGAATCCTTCCGGGACCTGAACTGGTTCAACTAGTACATTCTGAACTGAAACCTCCTCCTGAAGGTCCACCCGAGGTTCTACAACAGGTACATCTGCTCGAGCTCTGGACTGAGCTCTACCTCAGCCTCTAGCACAGCTTCAACCTCGACCTCTACCCCTGGCCATAGTTGCCACCGGGGGTTCTGGTCCCTGTCCATCGGTAGAGATATTATGTGTTCTCACTATCTGCGAGAGAATAAGAGTAGAATGGTTCAATCATCAATGATAGAATAAAATGGCACGACAGAATAAGAAAGAAATGATATTGTTCCTAAACTTCATAGCCTCTGAGAGATAAGTAGAGACGTCTCCATACGGATCCTTCAAACTCTACTAAGCTTGCTCGTGACTCGTGAGACCTATGTAACCTAGGGCTTTGATACCAATTGTCACGGCCCGAAATTCCTACCTTCGGACCGTGATGGTGCCTTACATTTCACTTGCTAGGCAAGCCAACGTTAGAATAATATTAACCAATTTTTAAATAATATTTACATTATTAATAATCAAGGAAACAAAAGCGGAAGCAAAGTTTGAAATATAGTGAAATAATCCATAAATGCAACGGTGTCTAAATACCATCCCAGAATTGGTGTCACAAGTGCACGAGCTTCTTGAATAGATACAAATAAAGGTCTGAATAAAATAAAGCTGTATGGAAATAAACACACAGCTAAAGTAAAATAGACGGGGACTTCAGAACTACGAACGTCATGTAGTAATACCTCAAGTCACCTCTGGTAGCTGAAATCCGAGCAAGTCTATGGTACGCCGCTGGGACCAACTCCGAAATCTACACAAGTGCAGAGTGTAGTATCAGTACAACCGACCCCATGTACTGGTAAGTGTTGAGCCTAACCTCGACGAAGTAGTGACGAGGCTAAGGCGGGTCACTTACATTACATGTATGCAATATTAGTAACAACAACAAATAGTAGAAATAAATCAGGTAACTCATTTAATAATTTAAGCCAAACTCAGCAGTCATAACCAATTATCATTTTCATCAATTCTGTTGCAGCGTGCAACTCGCTCTCACAATATATTCACATTCAGTTCTGTTGCAGCGTGCAACCCGCTCTCACAATATATTCACATTCAGTTCTGTTGCAGCATACAACCCGCTCTCACAATATATTCACATTCAGTTCTGTTGCGGCGTGCAACCCCCTCCTCCAATATATTCATTTTAATCAAGTATGTTGCGGCGTGCAACTCGATCCCCCAATATATAAATATGTATGTCGACTTTTAAATTAGTCTGTTGTGGCGTGCAACCCGATCCCCCAATATATAAATATGTATGTCAACTTTTAAATAAGTCTATTGCGGCGTGCAACCCGATCCTCCAATATGGACTTTTTAATAAGTCTGTTGCGGCATGCAACCCGATCCTCCAATATGGACTTTTTAATAAGTCTCTTGCGGATTGCAACCCGATCCTCCAATATATTCATTATAATTAATTCTGTTGCGGCGTGCAATCCGCTCCTCCAACATTTTCATTTACCAATTCTTATAGAAGCAATTTCCCCAATAAATGCAATAATTAATATAAAATTATAAGACAACAATCATACAATATTATGATTTAATTATGAAACAAACAAAGGCAAATAGCAAATTATTATGGAAATCAGAGAGAAAATATGCAGTTTAATATTTAATATGCTAAATGTCAAATAACAATTAAGGTACATAATTCAAATAGCATGTAACAATTAATGCAGGAACTCAAGGATTAATATTTGACAAAGAATAGGAGAAAAATAATTATTATAATAATTAATTCATGATTTAAACAATTTATGATTTTTCAGTAAGCAGGCAAACACTTAATTTGATAACGTATAGACACTTGTCACCTTGCCTATATGTCGTTCACATGCATTTCACATAACAAATAATTTAAGGGTTCTATTCCCTCAAGTCAAGGTTAACCATGACACTTACCTCGCTTTGCAAATTCCAATCAATTATTCGACCACAGCTTTTCCATTTAAATTTGTCTCCAAAAGTCTCAAATCTATTCACAAACAATTCGATATACTCAATACGAATCATAGGAATTAATTCCATACGAGTTTACAGATTTTCCGAATACAAATCCAAAATACATTAAAATTTCAGACATTGGGACCCACGTCTCAAATCCCGAAAAAACTTACGAAATCCGAACACCCATTCCGAGACGGGTCCAACCATACAAAAATTATCTAATTCCGATGTCAAATGGACCTTCAAATCTTAAATTTTTATTTTTGGAAGATTTTATAAAAATCTGATTTTTCTTCCATAAATTCACGGATTCGTAATATAAATGAGTATGAAATCATGAAATATAATTAATATAGGATAATGAACACTTACCCCCAATGTTTTTCCGTGAAAATCGCCTAAAACTCGCCTTACCCGAGTTCAAAAATGGAAAAAGGTTGAAAATGGGACGAATCCCATTTTCCAAAACTTAAGTTCTGTTTCTGGGATTTTTACTCATCGCGATCGCGGAAATTCGTTTGCGATCCCGTAGAACAACTTTTGCCCAGGTTCGTTTTACTCTTCGCGATCGCGAAGCACATTTTGGCTGCCCAGACTTTTAACTCTACGCGATCGCGTAAATGCTCATGCGATCGCGGAGTACATTTTTTCCAGCCTTACGCGATCGCGTAGAGTTAAAAGTCTGGGCAGCCAAAATGTGCTTCGCGATCGCGAAGCACATTTTGGCTGCCCAGACTTTTAACTCTACGCGATCGCGTAAATGCTCATGCGATCGCGGAGTACATTTTTTCCAGCCTTACGCGATCGCGTAATACTCATGCGATCGCGGAGCACAATTGACGTGCCTAGATCCTGCCTTCCTTCCTTTTACGCGATCGCATCTGGTCCCTTGCGTTCGCATTGCACTGGGAGTTTACCTTCCGCGATCGCGTGCCTATCTTCGCGAACGCGAAGAGTAAAACTCACTACTTACAATTTACTCTTCGCGATCGTAAGAATGGCTTCGCAATCGTGAAGCACAATGCACCAGATGACAACAGAAGCTCAAAAACTAGATTTTCTATGTTCAAAATCATCCTATAGCCTATCCGAAACTCACCTAAGCCCTCGGGGCTCCAAACCAAACATGCATACAAGTCCTAAAACATCATATGAATTTGCTCGCGCGATCAAATCGCCAAAATAACACCTAGAACTACGAATCAGACACCAAATCAAAGAAAATTTTCAAGAAAACTTTAATACTTATATTTTTACAACCGGACGTCCGCATCACGTCAAATCAACTCTGATTCTCACCACATTCGGCAGACAAGTCATAAATATTATAGTGGACCTATACCGGGTTCCGAAACCAAAATACGGACCCGGGGTCAATAAATCCAACATCAGTAATTTTTTAAAAATCATTAAGCTTTCAAGCTTTTAATGTTTCGTCAAAATTTCATATCTCGGGCTAGGGACCTCGGAATTCGATTTCGGGCATACGCCCAAGTCCTAAATCACAATACGGACCTACCGAAATTGTCAAAATGATGATCCTGGTTTGTTTGCTAAATACGTTGACCAAAGTCAACTCAGTTGAGTTTTAAAGCTCTATTTCACATTTAATCCGTTTTTCACATGAAAACTTTCCGGAAAATTTTACGGACTGTGCACGCAAGTCGAGGAATGATACATGGTGCTTTTTAAGGTCTTAAAATCCAAAATTACTTATTAAATTTAAAGATGATATTTTGGGCCATCACAGGAACGGGGTCGGGTAGGGTTTTAAAACATATTTCCGACCGATTTGGTCGGCAATATTTAATTAATTATTTTTAAAAAAAATACCGACCAAATCAGTCAGAAATATTAATTATTTATATTTCCGACTGATTCTGTCACTAATCAAGTGAAACAAGTCATATCGTCAAAATTTAAAAGTTTAATACCGACGGATTCGGTAGGAAATAAATTCTCGGGCTTTTGCGCCAAAAATTGCGACCATAGTGGTCGGAAATGTGGACTAAATTATTTAAAAAATATATTTGATATTGTTTTGATTTTTCCTACCAATTTGGTTAGAAATGTCCGAAAAGTTTTTGCAGTCGGAAATTTTGGTCGGAATTCCACGATTTTCTAGTAGTGAACTTTAATTTCCAAATACCATTTTCGCTTGAATTTTCTTTTCACTTTTTCCCAAAATTTCACAATCCTTATTTCTAAACGCCCACTTAATTTATGTATCTTACTTTCTTTTATTTTATTCAAAAGAAAATATTAACTTTCTAATATTTTAAAATTTTAATCGTAGCATTTTCATTTTACCCCTAAAGATAATACATGCGTAAGACTATAAGATTCAGAGGGTTTTTTGGACATATCACACGCAACTTTAATATAAAATCACAAAATTCAAAAACAAATTCCTTATATACATTAACTTTGTTTCATTTAGATTAAGACATACAAATGAAATAGAGGAAGTGCATCTTTTCAAATTAGAGTAAAATGTTTTGAATACCTCTCTACCTACACACATCATGTGTCACCACCCAAATCTCAACATATCATGATTGCGCCTATCACAGTACTAGGCAAGTTGACAATCACAAATAACTATGCATTTTAAATTAAAAACATGATGTAGTAAGCTTAACAGTAAAAAAGCTCATAAATAACCGATAAGAATAACTCTGACTCAAGTACAAAATCCTCAAAAATCTGGGTGTCACCGAGTACATGGGCTACTAAATGTCAACACAGTCAGAACTTCTAATACAACTGTCTGGAAAGATAGAACAATGCTAAATAAACTGAAAAAAGGAGAGTCGAGGTCTGCGGACGCCATAGCAGCCACCTCAATAGTCTCCAAGCAGGTAATGCTCCAAGTCTAGCAATCACCGGGTCTAGATGTACCTGGATCTAAACACGAAGTGCAGAGTGGTATGAGTACAACCGACCCAATATATTCAATAAGTAATAGGACCAACCTTGGGCTAAAAGAAGTGACTAGCTCAGAAAGGTACAATCCAAATCCATATAATAACAATATGGACATAACAGGGAATGGCAGTAATAACTCAGAGAAATCTCATAATCAATTTGTACACAGTATAGAAACGTAGACATGCTTTTAAGTTCAACAGTTTAGGCTCAATACTAATAAAATATGCCAAGTATAACTAGCATAAGGAAGGTTACATCTCTATGTCTACATGTTAAATATGCATGCACATGTGATGCAACACTGTGATAAACTCATATACTCACACTCTCAGATTATTCAACCTCACTCAGCATGCTCAATCGCTCGGCACTCGCACTCAGCACTCAACGGTACCTGCGCTCACTGCTGGTATGTCAGATTCGAGAGGGGCAGATCCTGCCCAAACGCTAGTATAAGCCAATATGGCATGTTGCGGCATGCATACCGATCCCATAATAAATCAATAAATCCTTCTGCGGCCTACAACCCGATCCCATAAATATCAATCACAACCAGGCCCTCGACCTCAACTCAATTATCAATCTCTCCAGTCTCTCGGATTCACAAATATCATGCCAATCAGCCCAAACAATGATATATTATATAACAACAAATGATAACAGAGACTGAGCTATGATTTGCAAATGATGAATGTGACTGAGTATAAAATTACAATTTAAGCAAATAACTCAACAGCATAAATGACCTTAGTGGATCCAACAGAATAAGCATGACTTTTAACATGGATCGCATCTCAATTACTCTAACACTTAGGTATTACATAAATAACAATAAGATTTGATAACTACACAGTACCACGGAATCAACCGAGTCACAATTACCATGGTGCACGCCCAGACGCCCATCACCTAGCATGTGTGTCAACTCAATACCAATCATATAACACGAAATCTAGGGATTCCTACCCCCACTACCAAGTTTAGAAGTGTTACTTACCTTAAATACGACTTGAATCTAGCCACAAACAACTTAATACAATCAATAGAAGCTATATGAATCGATTCCATACGATAAAGCTAAGTTCTTTAACCGAAGTCAAAAAGTCAACCCAAAAGGTCAAACCCAGGCCCACGTCTTAGAACCCGACAAAAATTATAAAATCCAAACGCCCATTCAATAACAAGTCCAACCATACCAAAATCATCCAATTTCGACCTCAAATCGCCTTTCAAATACACAAAATATAGCTTATGAAATTTCCCCAAATTTTCCAACCCAAAACACTAATTAAATGGTAAAAACAATGATAGATTCATGTATATTAATCAGATCTGAGTTAGAATCACTTACCCCAATCAACTCCTTGAAAATCCCTTCATGAATCGCCCAAAATCGAGGTTTCTAGCTCAAAATATGAAAAATGGGTCAAAACACTCGATTTTGGAATAATATAATGTTGCCTAGATATCCTTCTTTGCGAATGCGAAAAGTGCCTCGCATTCGCGAAGCACAAAATTTCAACTGCCCAAATTCCTCTTGCGCGAACGCGAGACCTCTCTCGCGATCGCGGTGACCAATGAACACATGCCTACGTGAACACGAACCAACTCCTGCGAATGCGAAGGCTTACAAGCTTGGTGCCCCACCTGCCTCATCTTTCTGTGAACGCGAGTCCTCACTCGCAATCGCGATATTTAAATCCCTTATACCTTCGTGAACATGTGGCCTTCTTCTTGAACGCGAAGAGAAAACTACACTAGTCACCCAGATACTCTTCGTGAATACGAGACCTCTCTCGTGAATGCAAACAAGGAAACCAGACACCGGATATTTTGCATCACAACAAGGCCAAACTCAATCTATAATCAATTTGAATCTCACCTGAGGCCCCCGGGACCCCATCCAAACATTCCAACACAACCTAATACATCATACGATCTTAGTCGAGGCCCCAAATTACAACAAACAACATCAAAAACATGAATCACACCTTAATTCAAGTCTAATAAAACTAATGCATTTTCAACTTCTGCAGTCGATGTCGAAGCCTATCAAACCAACTCTGACTGACCTTAAATTTTACACACAAGTCATAAATAATATTATAATGACTCAATCTATAGTTTTGAGTTCTAGAACATCGTTCAGTAGTTTGAGGCATTGAGTAGATTCATTTTATGTACTGTGACTTGTACGTGAGGTTGTAATTAAATTTCGGAAAGTTCAGAGTTGATTAGGAAGGAAAATTCTCAATTCGAAAGCTCTAAGTTGGAAGAGTTGATCAAGGTTTGAATTAAGCGTAAACGACTTTGAAATCGGGATTTGAAGGTTCTAATAGGTTCGTATGAAGATTTTGGACTTATACGTATGTTTGGGTTGAGTATCGGGTGGTCCGTGAGCATTTCTGCGCTTATTGTGGAAAGTTGGCATTTTGAAGGTTTTTAGAATTTTCTAAGTTTGGTTTGAAGAGGGAATTGGTATTGTTAATGTCTGTTTGGGATTCTGAGCCTTGGAATAGGTTTGTATAGTGATTTTTTACTTGTATGCAAAGATTGGCATCATTTCGGAATGTATAGGTATGATTCTGATGCATTCATCGAAGTTTGAATGTTTTAAAATTGAAAGAACAGTTTTTATCAGCGATTTGTGGTTTTGATGTTATTCGTGGCATTTAGAACCTGTGGATATATTTGGTTAAGGTATTGGGACTTGTTGGCATGATTGGACGGGGTCCGGGGGGCCTCGGGTGTGATTCGGGGTAGATACGGACCTTTTCATCATGTCTTGTAAATGCTAGTTTTTGGTGTCAGATTTGCTCATCGCGATTGCGATAAAAGGCTCGCAATCGCATAGTGTTTATTGGGAGCTGGGTGAAGTTATTCTTTGCAATCGCGTATGGTGGCTCGCGATCTCGGTGTTTGGTCAGTTGGTTCATCGCGTTCGCATAGAAGGAGTCGCATATGCAAAGTGTTAGCGAGGTGGCCTACGTTTGGAAGGTTGTTCTTCGCAATCGCAAGGATTGGTTTGCAATCGCGTAGGGTGTTGGTCTGAGGCATGAAGGATTGGCCTTCGCGTTCGCGGATCTAGGCTGGCGTTCGCATAGGTTGTTCAAGAAAATATTCGCGGTCGCGTTGCATCTATCGCGTTCGCGTAGAAGAAATATGGGGCAAAGCTGGCTTGGCCTTTGCAATCGCGAAGAGGAAGGACCTAGGAAGATTTGATTTTTTATACGGGATTTGGTTTATTTCTCTCTCATTTCCACTTGGTTGGGTATTTTTGGATCTCTCGGAGGGGGGATTTCATCATCTATTATGAGGTAAGTTATTCCCACTTGTATTAAGTTAAATACATGAGTTATATATGGATTCAAACATGGAAATTTGTAGAAATTGTGGGATTTTGGAAGAAAATCTAGAATTTGATATTTTTGGATTTTGACCATGAAATTGGACATGGAATTGGGAATAAATTATATTTTTGAGTTTGTGATATTATGAGTAATGTTTATCCTCGAATATTTTCGGAATTCGGGCCCGAGGGTTGACTTTGTTGACTTTTCAAGCGGAGTTGGAAATTATTATAAATTGATTTATTATGAGTGTTAGAGTATATTGTTATTGGTTTTCATGATTATTTGACTAGTTTCAGATCAATGGGCATTGGTCTGAGGTGCTAGAGAAGCATTGGAGCCGGTTATGGAATTCGAAGCGAGGTACGTCTCATGTCGAACCTTGTGAGGGAGAATTTACCCCATGGGTGTTACTTATTACATTCTACATGTTGTGGGAGCTACGCACATATGAGGTGACGAGTGTCAGTGTGTATCCTAGAATTCCTGATTATGTCAAGGTAGACTTAGATTCACTCCATGCTTTAATTGTACTATTTGAGTTATTCTTGTCTGTTTAATTATTTTAATTCACCTTATGACTTGAGACTAGACTCGCGTAGAGTAATGGACTCGCTATTTTAGATATTTGACGAGCTACTTGATTAGTTGTAAAAATAATACTTCTCTTACGGATTTCTCCCGCGTTGTGTGTAATCATCGGAAAGTTTCTCTTGAATTCCATAACTCATACGTATATTCATAAGTGGGGTCTTAGATCCATAAAAGCTCCATACTCTTATGGGATTGGGTTGTTCACCTCGACAGGATATTGTAACACACTCTTATGGGATCGGGTCGTACGCATCGGCAGTATCACGTATCATATTCTTATGGGATCAGGCTGATCGCCTTGGCGGGATTATTTATCACACTCTTATGGGACCAGGCTGTTCACCTTAGAAGTCCTGTGAAACACTTTTATGGGATCAGGTCGTTCGCCTCGACAGTATCACGTATCATATTCTTATGGGTTCGGGACAATCGCCTCGGCATGATTATGTATCATACTCTTATGGGATCAGGTCGTTTGCCTCGGCAATTCTATGAAACACTCTTATGGGATCGGGCCGCTCGCCTAGGCAGAATCGTGCAAAATACTTGATAACGATTCTGCGTACTCATGAGTTTCCTGACTTGAGATGTGACCGTTGATTTGGTATTGACCATTACGTATTCCATTTGGGGAGGTATCCGATAATTGAGGACTTTGTGTTCATTGTTCAGTTGTAGACCGTATTATTTTCCTATATATGTACTCATTATTTACTTAACATGTTTCATACTTGTCTACTTTATTATATTTGATTTACTGGACCACTAGTAAGTGTCAATGCCGACCCCTCGTCATTACCTCTTCGGGGTTAGGCTAGATACTTACTAGGTACATGTTGATTTACGTACTCATGTTGTACTTCTGCACTAAATGTGCAGGATCTGAAAGGTTCATTTGGTGGTCATTTGAGCGTGTAGGCGCAGCTGCTGAGGGGATTTTATGGTGATCTACATTCCATTCTACGATTTGCAGCACACAGAGTTTCCATCATAATTATTTACGTTATCATGTCTATCTTGTATTCCAGACAGATGTTGTATTGTTATTGTACTTTCTAGTAGATGCTCATACACTTGTGACATCGAGTTTTGGAGTGTTCTAGAATTTGTTTATGGTTTGTTTTACATTGACACACTTTTACTTTATATTTTAATTAAATTGTACATATATGTGATTTTAATGCATTGATCTCTCTATCTAATAAGATTGATGATTTCAAAAATAATAAAATGAATAACTAAGTTGGTAGTTCACCGTTGGCTTGCCTAATAGAGACATTGGGCACCATTACGACCTATATTAGGTTTTGGGTCATGATAGCTTGGTATCAGAGCACTAGGTTCACTTTGGTCTCACGAGTCATGATCAAGTCTAGTAGAGTCTTGTGGATCGGTATAGAGACGTCTGTACTTATCTTCGAGAGGCTACATAGCAATTAGCAGAGCTTTCCTTCCTTGATTCCTCTTTGTTCGATTTGATTTCGTTGAAACTTATGCCTTCGGTTCCTTCCTACTCATTAGTACGCGACATCAAGCATTTGTTATCAGTCGAGCACCGACGAGTTGTGAAGATATTGCAGATATGGTGCAGGATGGTTCTCCTTGCGTATTCGGGTGGGCTATTATCGTCTCCTTGTGGAAGGGTGTTCTGTTATTCCATCCCAATATTGGTGTTGCCTACGGTCGAGATTTGATATTTTTGAATTTGGTGTATTGTGGTGTTGCCGTCCTTGATTGAACGTATTGAGTCTCATCAGCATGTTGGTCTTCATTTGTTTGCATATAGGCACGGTGTTGTGAGATGGAACCAAAGAGAAAGTTATTAGAGATGGATGTGTGTTGCGACTTCAGGATCGAATCGGCATTCCAGTGTTGATGGTTCAAGGGAGATGATCGCTGGGGTGGTTTCTATGCTTAGGAATTTTAAATGTGACAAGAAGGGCTTGATTGAAATGTAGGACAATGTGAGTATTCGATCATTGTTTTGAATGCAATACGGCTTTGAGTTTCAAACATAATATTGGACATTCGGGTGATGTTAATGAATGAAAGGATTCTTAGGGTCGGTGGATCAGTGTGGACCCAGGGTGATTAATTGATTTCATGATGGATGCAACTATAGCAATAATGTTGGAGGAGGTCGATATGAGATTACACAGGTGGTCTATCTTCTGTGAGTGGGTTAGCAGTTGCGTAGTTTTGAAGAGGTTCCTACGAAGAGTTCTACTTTCTACCCAACATAGGATGCATGTATTGCGAAGTGATCTTGGGTTGCTTAAAGAAGCCGGTATGACCCCTAGGAGGTTGAGCGTGTGATGGTGGCTGATAATTCGGGATGTGTTATGATTGGTGCAACAAGAGCTTGTGAGAAGTTGGCCGAGTAACGGTGTGGGATCATGATAACTGGTAAGAAAAAGTCATTGTCGGGTCTGGATCTATGTGATTGTAGCATAAAGCTAAGTGGGGGAGCATGTCGTCTATGATTGGGCCACGTGGTTGTGTGCATGTGCAGTTTATAGTTATCGGTGCATTGGTGGATTAGTTATGACCAAGAGAAGAAAAACATCAAGGGTATTTTAGGCAAGGAATCTGACGTGTATGTGCTACATTTCACCTTATCGATTCATGTGCAGATGTTGGGGATGAATCAAAATTTATACTTCTTGTGGATGTGATGTGCAAGGAAAAGAATTCATTCGGTTGCTTCTTTGGAAGTATTCATGTGCTAGCAGAGTACTAGAGTTTGGTTATATATTTAGGACCAGGTTAGAGTAGGTGACTCTCAACAATGGTTCTAGTCGGTTCAAGAATTAAAGTGCAGTGTTTAAGGATTTTGGGTTTGTTATGTGGCTGAGGACTAGGTTTTGCAGCAGCGTGTGAAGAATACTTGGTGATTTTATATGTTATCATCAGTTCTACGGTGCAGTGTTAGAGAAATGGGAGAAACAGCTTCGGATTCGCAGGAGGTCTTCTAGAATGGGTGTAACAACGGGAGATACTTTTGAGTGTATGAGGATGGTATGAGATGGCTTATGGGTATTGAGATGGTGTGGTCTTGTGATTTGGGTCACTCGGGATGAGTGTTTTTTGGGGTTAGTTATGTATTTGAATAGAACTATTATTTGGAAGGCAAGTCAAGAGTAAATTGGGAGAAGTAGAGTTAGTTAGTAATGGTTTGAATCAGCAGAGTTGTGGAAATGATTAGTTTCTTTGGTGGGGTAAGGCTATACAAGTGGTCCGTGGTTGTATGTGCGGGCTTGACAGCCGCCGTGGTTCTATTGATTTGGAGGTATTTGATTCTGTTGGCTTGGTTATGTGTGAATGGATCCCGGAAGAGTTATGGTGGTTTAGACTGCAAGTTGAGGTTTGCATTTTCTGCGGTTATGGGAAGTTGGTTATGGGTGGCGATTCTTCTTCTGAAATGAGTTAAGTAAAAGGTTCCGAGTAGAAGAAGTGTTAACTCTGCTGATGGTTCAGGAGATTATGATGAAATTCTTGTACTCTCGAGTAGCAACATGATATGTGCAGTGAGCGGTATGGAGATTGGAAGTTGGGGATCGAGGTTACGGTTCTGTTTTGATAAGAATATCATGAGCTCAGAAGAGCGGGGATTTCAGATGTTCAGAGTATGCTGGCGCTATCCGTCTCTCCGGGGTTGTATATATGCACTTGGCGTGCTTGTGGTCTATATTCGGGCTTTTCGTGAGTTTGAGCATTATGGCTTCATGGGTATTTCCCTACTGATGGTTATGCGTGGATCGGGTGGCACGCTGCCACGGGTATCATGTATGGATCGGGTTGCATGCCGCAACAGTGAGGTGTTGAGTAAGGTTCCTTATACCTATTTTGTGTGCCTCATTTCTCATTTCTAAAATAGACTCATAACATCTATTTGGCCATTTTATTTGTTACGTAGGCTAAGTAGTTCTTTTCCATAGTTCATTCTTCCTTATAAGTCATATTCGAGTTGTAGCTTATTGGCACATTGATGTCGTCGTAGGAGATTTTAGGTGGTTTTTGATGTGCCTTGTCAGTCGATCAGCTTGTACTGGGTGAGACGAGGTGGTTTGACGTAGAGTTAGTGCAATTAGATTTATATAAGGTGTATTAGAGGGTAAATGTCACTATTCAATTCGAAATGAGGCAAGGGCTCTTGTTGAGCGGAGAAATTCCATGGAATTTGTATTTGGCAGGTGGTTATGAGATTCTACATGTCTCTTTCATCGTTGGAGTATTGCGAGGGTTGGAACATGACTTATATGTGTTATGAGGTATACTACGGGCATCATGTTAGTGCAAAAGTTATTATGGGCATACAAATTATACGGTGCATCGTGTGGTTTTAGCATGGGAACATGATCTTATTTGGTGTAGAGGGTTGAGATTGATACGGCATTTGTATTCTAGAATCAGATCTCGTAGATAATTTCGGATGTTGGAATTTAGATCTAAGGCTTGTGGGCTAAGGTAGCAGAAAGGATCATCAGTCTGGCTCGAGCTAATATGCTCACATGGATTGTGGTGGCACGAGGTAGGTGCGCGAGGTGTTAAACAATGATTTTGGGCAAGTGTGGAACAGTTCTTGGCACGTTCGAGGACGAACGTATGTTTAAGTGGGGGAGAATGTAACGACCAGATCGGCCATTTTGAATTCTAACATATCGTTCGGTAGTTTGAGGCCTTAAATAGCTTCACTTTATGTATCATAACTTGTACACGAGGTTGGAATTGAATTTCGGGAAGTCTGTAGTTGATTAGGAAGGAAACTTTTTAATTCGAATGCTCTAAGTTGGAAGAGTTAATCAAGGTTAGACTTTTGAGTAAACGATCTCGGAATCTGGATTTGAAGGTTCTAATAGGTTCGTATGAAGATTTCGGACTTGGGCATATGTTCGGGTTAAGTATCAGGTGGTTCGGGAGCATTTCAACGCTTATTGTGGAAAGTTGGTATTTTAAAGGTGTTTAGAATTTCCTATGTTTCGTTTGAAGAGGACTTTGGTGTTATCGATGTTCGTTTGGGATTCCGAGTCTTGGAATAGGTTTGTATCTTCATTTGTAACTTGTACACAAAATTTGGCGTCATTCCAGACAGTTTAAGTATGATTCGGACGTGTTCATCGAAGTTTGAATGTTTGAAAGTTGAAATAAGGATTTTTATCGTCGATTCGTGGTGTTGATATTATTCGTGGCATTCAAGCTTGTGGATATGTTTGGTTAAGGTATTGGGACTTGTTGGCATGATTGGACGGGGTCCCAGGGGCCTCGTGTCATGACCCAAACCGATGGGGCGTGATGAGTGCTCGAGTTCTACCTATCGAACACCCATATGCATACGTCTAAGATATAAACATGAAATAAATGTAGGTCATGCATAACGTCTGGAAATAAACTACAGATTCATATGAACAACATACGTGGAAAACACATGTCCAAAAGACATATATACATATAGATACATACATACATACATATCATCTCATCCTCTGTGGGCGAAATCATAAACGTATACCAGCTGATCAGGTGGTGGTGCGTATATAACGCCATAACTTTTCCCCATACCCAATATACATATACTATAAGTGTATATAACGTCATCTGGTCATGGGTCAGTATACATGTATAAATGGATGCATTGCATAATAAAGTAAGTCAATAAGATCTCTCGGGATGTCATGAGACCCATGAACAGACGATATGATAGTAGGACATATGGGGAATCCAGAACATAGGCAACCCTAGTACCTCTAAGAATAGAATCATTTATGAAAGTTGGGTGCTTGCTTGTTTCATTGTATCATATGGATCATGCCAAAAGGAAGGAAGGAATAGCCTTAACATACCTCAAATCGTCAATTTAACTCAACAACAAGCTTATGATAACTAGCATGCCAACCCTATAACAAAGAAATACATGTACGACTTAGATGGTGTAAGTATATTACGTATCTCAAACGATAACTCGATTTTAAAATAAAACGGGGAGCATTTTCCTTGATTTTACTTCTCCCTCAAGCCTACTATAGGAGATATACAAACACAATACAATCAACAACTCAAAACCAACCTAATTACAATTAATTCGGAACCTTCAATACAACAAAAACCCCAAATATACCATAACACACCCAATCAACAAGTTATCAGTTAGCCTGAAACTGCAACGACGAGAGACCAACCTACTACCCTACCACATGTGGTGTTTCGCCATTCCCTTTTATCCTTCTAAACTCCATAAATCATCAGCACAATAGGCCATCACGAGTGGACTACAAAACAGTCCACTAAAAGTGAAAAATAAATCGAACTCACAGCTTCCGATTACCGTCCCGTGAGTTCTAACTATTAGGAAACCAATTTCAACCTTCCTTGATATTTAAACACTTAAATACAGAAATTAGACGTTTCTTAACTATGAAATAACTTACAAAACTCAAAGTAAAAAGATAAAAGAGAGGCGGTATAATGATACTTACATCGTAGGGATCATTCTGATGTTATCGCTTCTCGATTTCGTACCCGGGATGTTAGTATTCTTTGAAACCCTATTAGAGAGCTCAAGGATAGATTTTATGGTGTTCTCTGGTCAGGTTCTATGTAAAAATGAAGAGAGAGACGAGTTAAGACCTATATATCATCTTTTGAAAAGTCAAAGAAGTGCGAGCTTGGCACCCTCGCATTGGCCCATCTTCCGACATTTATATCTTTTTATCCGGATATTTTATGAATGAACGATTAAGTGGATTGGAAACTACATTCCAATACCTTCTAATTGGTATATAATATGTCTCAAAAAGACCTCATATAGCACACGAAATTTATTTCTCAAAAAGCTCTATTACAAGGCAAATCCTTAGTCGGTTTTTCCGCAACTTAAATCCGATTTTTCCCAAACTTTATATTTTTTATCCAAAAATTATATATAGTCATATTATGACTTTAAACTCTATTAAATTATGATTAACAAGTCTCATATTCATTATACGTCACATTGGGACGCACATGGTGTAACAATTTTCCCTCCTTAGAAACATTCGTCCTCGAATGTTGAACTCCCAGAGATTTATAGCAATTTTGGTAGAGTATCCTCTGTAATGGTACCACTACCAACCTGTCAGACAGAAAACCTAGCAATACAAAGCCACACAGGGCCACAATCATCAATAACACCAATGGCCTCACACGACCAATGACAATAACTAATATAAGAATCAAAGTACCATATACATACCTAAGGTTGTGATGTCTCAGTCTGATCCTTCTCCGAAAGCGGAAACAAGTGAGGATACCTAGACTTCATTTCTTCTTCAGCTTCCTAAGTCATCTCCTCCATATTATTGTTCCTCCAAAGTACTTTAATCGAAGATACGTCTTTAGTTCTCAATCTCCGAACCTGTCAATCTAGTATAGAAATGGGAACATCCTCATATGATGGTTGCTCTATGACCTGAACATCATCAATTGGAATGACTCTAGAAAGATCTACGATACACTTACGGAGCATAGACACATGAAAGACTGGATGTACTGACTCCGAGTTGGAAGGCAAGTCTAACTCATATGCTACCTGGACTACTCTGCGTATGATCTTATAAGGTCCAATATATTGAGGGATAAGCTTTCCTTTCTTACTGACTCTCATAATGCCTTTCATCGGTGATACCTTTAGGAATACCCAGTCATCTACCTGAAACTCCAAGTCGTGTCATCGATTATCTGCATAGGACTTCTGACGACTCTGAGTTGCTAATACCCTTTCCCGTATAAGATTAATCTTCTAAACTGCTTGTTGCACCAACTCTGGTCCTACTATCTTAGTTTCCCCAACCTCGAACCATCTAATAGGTGACCTACACTTCCATCCGTAAAGAGCTTCGTATGGAGCCATCTGAATGCTGGTATGATAGATATTATTATATGCGAATTCAATAAGTGGAAGATGATCATCCCAGCTACCCCTGAAGTCTATCACACAAGCCCGTAGCATATCCTCTAGTGTCTAAATAGTACGCTCAGCCTGACCGTCTATCTGAGGATGAAATGTTGTACTAAGACTTAATTGAGTCCCCAATCCTTTTTTGAAGAACATCCAGAATTTAGCTATACACTGAGAACCTCTATCTGAGATAATAGATATAGGGACACCATGAAGTCGTATTATTTCCTTAATGTAAAGCCTTGCATAATCCTCTGCTAAATACGTAGTCCTGATAGGCAGAAAATGGGCTGATTTTGTAAGTCTATCAACAACAACCCATATAGAATCAAACTTACGCTAGGTACGAGGTAAGCCTATGATGAAATCCATATTAATTTCCTCCCTTTTCTAAGTCGGAATCTCTATAGCCTGCAATAATCCACCGGGTTTCTGATGCTCAATCTTAACCTGCTGATAATTAGGGCACTAAGTAACAAACTCTACTATATCCTTCTTCATTTCATCCCACCAGTGTATTTCCCTAATATCATGATACATTTCCGTCGCTCCTGGATGAACAAAATAACGAGAATAGTGAGTTTCTCCCATAACCTGCTGGCGCAACCCTGCCACATTAGGAACATATAATCGACCTCGATATCTAAGGACTCCATATCTTGTAATCTCAAATGGTTTCTTCTCCTTTTGTGGGGTTGTATCTCTATAATGAGCTAGCAGAGGATCCTCATACTGGCGTTCTATCACTTCAGTTACTAAAGAGGATGTTTCCGCATCCTAAATAGTAACTCCAGTATCACCTGAATCTAGTAATCGAACTCCAAGATTAGCTAGCTGATGAATCTCATGGGATATCTCACTCTTCTCTGGTTGTAAATATGATAGGGTACACATAGATCTACGGCTGAGGGCGTCGGCTGCTACATTCGCCTTCCCTGGATGGTATAAGATATCAACATCATAGTTTTTCAGTAGCTCCAACCATCGCCTCTGATGTAAATTCAATTCCTTTTGATTGAACACATACTGAAGGCTCTTATGATCCATATAGATATCAACATGAATACTATACAAATAGTTCCTCCACATCTTTAGTGCATGAATCACTGCGGCTAACTCTAAATCGTGGGTCGGGTAATTCTTCTCGTACTTTCTTAGCTGTCTAGAAGCATAAGCTACAACCTTACCATATTGCATTAGTACACAACCTAGTCCAATGCTCGAAGTGTCATAATAGATAGCATAACCATCGGTTCCCTCTGGGAGTGTCAGAACCGGTGCTGAAGTCAATCTGTCCTTTAATGCCTGGAAACTCCGGTCACAAGCATCATTCCACTGAAACTTAGTTGCCTTCTGAGTTAACTTTGTAAATGGCGCTGAAAGAGAAGAAAAGCCCTCTACAAATCTCCTGTAATAACCTGCCAAACCCAAGAAGCTACGAACCTCCGTTGGTGTCGTGGGTCTAGCCCAAGTCTTCACTGCCGCAATCTTCTGTGTGTCAACACGGATACCCTCATCTGAAATAATATGTCCAAGGAAAGCTACAGAATTCAACCAGAATTCACATTTAGAGAATTTTGCGTACAACCTCCTTTCTTGAAGAACTCTGAGCACAGTACGCAAATGATCTGCATGTTCGGGCTCTGAATGAGAATAAACCAAAATATCATCTATAAATACAATCACGAATAGATCTAAAAAGGGTCTGAACATACAGTTCATCAAGTCCATGAATACCGCTAGGGCATTGGTCAAACCGAACAACATAATACGAAAATCAAAGTGCCCGTATATGGTCCTGAATATTGTCTTTGAAATATCTTTCTCTCCAACCCTTACCTGATGGCACCCCAACCTCAAGTCTATCTTCGAGAAATACCTGGCACCCTTCAACTGATCAAATAAATCATCAATCCTCGGGAGTGGTTACGTATTCTTGATCATCGCCTTATTCTACTGTCTGTAATCAATACACATCTGCAAGAAACCATCTTTCTTTCTCACAACTAACACAGGTGCTCCCTACGGTGATGTATTGGGTCTGATAAAGCCTTTTTCAAGCAAATCCCTCAGTTGTTCTTTCAACTCTCTCAGCTCTGCAGTTGTCATTCTATAAGGAGGAATAGATATCGGCTGAGTATCTGGTAATGTGTCAATAGCAAACTCAATCTCCCGCTCTAGCGGAAGGCCTGAAAGTTCATCGGAAAACTCATTAACCACCGGGATAGATTGAAGGGTCGGTGACTCTGTTTCACATCTTGTACCCGACTAAGTGATAAATATAGTCCTTTCTGATCATCTTCCTTGTCTTGAGATAGGCAATAAACCTACATCTCGGCGATGCAGTATTACCTTTCCACTTGAGAACTGGCTCCCTTAGAAACTGGAATCGAACTATCTTTGAACTACAATCAACGTTAGCATAACAAGAAGCCAACCAATCCATACATATTATAACATCAAACTCTACCATATCTAGCTAAATCAGGTCTGCTACTGTAGAACGACTAAGAACTACTAATATATAATCTCTATATACTCGTCTAGCTATCACTAGATCTCCAAAAAGTGTAGACACCTCAAAAGGTTTAATCAACTCAGGTTCTATCCCAAACTTGCTAGCAACCAACGGAGTGACATGCGATAAGATAGAACCTGGATTAATCAATGCATATACATCATATGAGGAGACTGATAATATACCTGTAACAACATCAGGTGATGACTCCTAATCCCGTCGACCCGCTAATGCATAAACGCGGTTCTGAGGACCACTCGAGCTAGATGCTCCACTTCTACCTCTACCACGACCAGCTGGTGCCTGTGAACCTTGCCCAGGGGGCGTACTGATAATGACAAACCAGCTACAGATCGTGCAGGCTGAACTATACCTGCACCACCTCTCGTTAGACAATCTCTCATAATGAGGCCTGGATAACCACAAGTATAACAAACACCCAACCCCACGAGGCACTGCCCGACATGCTGCTTACCACAGTGAGCACATCGTGGCAAGGGTGGTCTCATCTGACTTGACTCGCCCTTATACTAAGAACTAGAGGCCCTGGAACTCTGACTCGGCCCTAGATAGGTAGAACGATCAAATCTCCTACCAGCAAACTGATGGGGTGCACTAGCCGATGGCTGGGCTAGATACCTCAGGTACTGTTGTCTCTGACCACCTCAAAACTCATCAGAAGGACCTGAATATCTTGCTCTATTACTCTGGCCCCTATCATGCTCACGATCGGCCCTCTGTTTCTGCTTACGCTCCTCTACACCCTGAGCGTATGCCTGAATACGAGAAATATCAATGCATGGATGAAGTGAGACCGACATACAGTCATTAAGTAGGTACGGCTCTAACCCCATCACAAACCGGTGAACCCGATCCTCCATCTTAGCTACAATAGTGGGAGCATACCTAGCCAAAGAATCAAACTGAAGGTTGTACTCCCGAACACTTATATTACCCTGCCGAAGGGTCAAGAACCTATCAACTCTGGGCCGTCTTAGCTCTGGTGGCAAATAATGACGAAGAAAAGCCTATGTAAACTCCTGCCATACTGCTGGAAGGGTATCCTCACCTCTGGACAATTCCCAAGACTCGTACTAATTAATTGCAACATCCCGAAGTCTATAGGAAGCTAGCTCAACTGACTCAGTCGCAGTGGCCATCATTACCCTCAATGTCCTCTACATCCTATCGATAAATACTTGAGGGTCCTCGTTTGGATCTACTCCAGTGAATATCGGAGGGTCCAAATTAATGAAATCACGAACCCTCGCACTAATGGCCCTATCTGCATTACCAATACCTACCTCCTGGTGCCGAGCTTGTGTGGGCATCGCTGAAAACATCACATATCGTTAGGAAAATAAATCCTCATGTCGCACGATCTAAGATTAAAAGGGAAGATAGCATCCTATATGTCCTGCAGCCTTATATTTATAAGTGTGGTGCACAACACACTCATAAATAAGACTCTACTAGACACGGTCTGTAGACAACCCTATGATGAAACTGCTCTGATATCACTTTTGTCACGACCCAAACCGATTGGGCGTGACGAGTGCTCGAGTTCTACCTATCGAACACCCTTATGCATACGTATAAGATATAAACATAAAATAAGTGTAGGTTATGCATAATTTATGGAAATAAACGACTGATTCATATGAACAACATACATGGAAAAACATGCCCAAAAGACATATATATATATATATATATATATATATATATATATATATATATATATATATATACACGATAGGGCGAGCCGACAAGGCCACATACTATCCAACTATACATGACTGTCTACAAAACTCTAACAGAGTGTACAACTGTATAAAAGATGGGACTAGGCTATGTCATACCCATATGTATACAAACGTATCGTACCAAAACTCAATAACAGCTCTGGATCAAATGGAGCACACCAACTCCCGCTGAGCGAGGATCCTAAGATGGGGGACTGTCAGCTTGTCTACGTGCACCTGCGGGAATGAAATGCAGGCCCCCAGTAATAGGGGCATCCCATCATATCATCTTCTGTGGGTGAAATCATAAACGTATACCAGTTGATCAGGTGGTGGTGCGTATATAACGCCACAACCTTTTCCCATACCACATATACATATACTATATGTGTATATAACACCATCTAGTCATGGGTCAGTATACATGTATAAATGGATGCAATGCATAATGAAGTAAGTCAATAAGATCTCTCGGAATGTCATGAGACCCATGAACAAACAATACGATAGTAGGACATATGGGGAATCCTAAACATAAGCAACCCTAGTACTTCTAAGAATAGAATCATTTATGAAAGTTGTGTGCTTGCTCGTTTCGTTGTATCATATGGATCATGCCAAAAGGAAGGAAGGGAGAGCCTTAACATACCTCAAGTTGTCAATGCAACTCAACAACAAGCTTATGATAACTAGCGCGCCAACCCTATAACAAAGAAATATATGTACGACTTAGATGGTGCTAGTATATTACGTATCTTAAGCGATAACTCGATTCTAAAATAAAACGGGCAGCATTTCTCTTGATTTTACTGCTCCCTCAATCCTACTATAGGCGAGATACAAACACAATACAATCAGTAACTCAAAACCAACCTAATTACAATTCGGAACAAATACAACAAAAACCCCAAATATACCATAACACACCCAATCAACAAGTTATCAATTAGCCTGAAACTGCAACGACGAGCGATCAACCTACTACCCTACTACATGTGACATTTATCCATGCCCTTTTATCCTTCCAAACTCCATAAATCAGCAGCACAATAGGCCATCACGAGTGGACTACAAAATAATCCACTAAAAGTGGAAAACAAAATCGAACTCACGGCTTCCGATCACCGTCCCATGAGTTCTAACTATTAGGAAACCAATTTCAACCTTCCTTGATATTTAAACACTTAAATACAGAAATTATACATTTCTTAACTATGAAGTACCTTACAAAACTCGAACTACAAAGATAAAAGAGCCGCGGTGTAATGATACTTACGTCGTAGGGATCGTTGTGATATTATCGCTTCTCGATTTTGTACCCAGGATGTTAGTATTCACCCTATTAGAGAGCTCAAGGATAGGCTTTATTGTGTTCTCTGATCGGTTTCTATGTAAAAATGAATAGAGAGACGAGTTAAGACCTATATATCAACTTTGGAAAAGTCAAAGATGTGCTAGCTTGGTACCCTCGCATTGGCCCATCTTCCGACGCTTATATCATTTTATCCGGGTGTCGTATGAATGAACGGTTAAGTGTGTTGGACACTACATTCCAAGACCTTCAATTTGGTATATAATATGTCCCAAAAAGACCTCATATAACATACGAAATGTATTTCTCAAAAAGCTCCATTACAAGGCAAATCCTTAGTCGGATTTTCAGCAACTTAAATCCGATTTTTCCCAAGCATTATATGTTTTATCCAAACATCATATATAGTCATATTATGACTTTAAAATCATTTAAATCATGATTAACAAGTCTCGTATTCATTATACGTCACCTTGGGACGCACAGGTTGTAACACCTCGGGTGTGATTCGGTGTGGTTTCGGACCATTTCATCTTGTCTTGAAACTGCTGGTTTCTGGTGACAGATTTGTTCATTGTGATCGCAATGAAAGGCTTGCAATCACGTAGTGTTTATTGGGAGTTGGGTAAAGTTGTTCATCGCGATCGTATATGGGGGTTCGCGATCACGGTGTTTAGTCAGTTGGTTCATCGCGTTCGCATGGAAGGAGCAGCGAACACGAAGTATTAGCGAGGTGGCCTGGGATTGGAAGGTTGTTCTTCGCAATCACGGGGATTGGTTAGTGATCGTGTAGGGTGTTGGTCCGAGGCATGAAGGTTTGGCCTTCGAATTCGTGGAGCTAAGCTGGCGTTCGCGTAGGTTGTTCAGGCAAATGTTCGTGATCGCATTTCATTGGTCGCATTCGCGTAGAAGAAATGTGGGGCAAGGCTGGCTTGGCCTTCACGATCGCGAGGGTACTTCCGCGATCACGAAGAGGAAGGAACTGGGCATACTTGATTTTTTATACGGGATTTGGTTTATTTCTCTCTCATTTTCACTTTGTTGGGCAGATTTTTGGAGCTCTTGGAGGGGGATTTAATCATCTATTATGAGGTAAGTTATTCCCACTTGATTTAAGTTAAAACATAAGTTATATATGGATTAAAACATGAAAATTTATAGAAATTGTGGGATTTTAACCATGAAATTGGATATGAAATTGGGAATAAATTATATATATGAGTTTCTGATATTATGAGTAATGTTTATCTTCGAAAAGTTTCAGAATCCAGGCATGTGGGCCCGAGGGTTTGTAATTGTTATAAATTGATTTATTATGAGTATTGGAGTATATGTTTTATTGGTTTTTATGCTTGTTTGACTAGTTTCGGATCGATGGGAATTGGTTTGAGGTGTTAGAGAGGCGTTGGAGCCAGTTATGGAACTTCGGAGTGAGGTAAGTCTCTTGTCTAACCTTGTGAGGGGGAATTTAACCCGTAGATGTTATACTTACTACACGCTACATGTTGTGGGACCTACGCACGAATGAAGTGACGAGTGTTCGTGCATTTGCTAGAATTCCTTATTATATCCGGGTAGACTTAAATTCACTCCATGCTTTAATTGTACTATTTGAGTTATTCTTGCTTACTTTAATTCGCATTATGACCGGAGACTAGACTCGTGTATAGTAATGGACTCGCTATTTTAGATATTTGACGAGCTACTTAAATAGCTGTAGAAATTGTACTTCTCTTACGGATTTCTCCCGCGTTGTGCGTATTCATTAGAAAGTTTCTTTTGATTTCCATAACCCACACGTATATTCGTAGGTGGAGTCATAGATCCATAAAAGCTTCATACTCTTATGGAATCGGGCCGTTCGACTCGATAGGATATTGTAACACACTCTTATGGGATCGGGTCGTACGCCTCGGTAGTATCACGTATCATATTCTTATGGGATCGGACCGTTCGGCTCGGCAGGATATTGTAACACACTCTTATGGGATCGGATCGTTCGCCTCGGTAGTATCACGTATCATATTCTTATGGGATCGGACTGTTCGCCTCGGTAGGATATTGTTACACACTCTTATAAGATCGGGTCATTTGCCTTGACAGTATCACGTATCATATTCTTATGGGATCGGGCTGATCGCCTCGGCGTGTATCATACTCTTATGGGATCGGGCCGTTCGCCTTGGCAGTCCTGTGAAACACTCTTATGGGATCAGGTCATTCGCCTCGGCAGTTTCACGTGTCATATTCTTATGGGATCGGGTCAATCGCCTCGACAGGATTATGTATCATACTCTTATGGGATCAGGACATTCACCTATGTAGTTCTATGAAACACTCTTATGGGATCGGACCGCTCGCCTCGACAGAATCGTACGAAATACTTGATAAGGAGTCTGCGTAATTATGTGTTTCCGGACTTGAGATGTGACCATTGATTTGGTATTGACCATTACGTATTCCATTTGGGGAGATATCCGATAATTGCGGACTTTGTATTCATTGTTCAGTTGTAGACCGTATTATTTGCCTATATCTGTACTCATTGTTTACTTACCATGTTTCATACTTGTCTACTTTATTATATTTGATTTATGGGACTACTAGTAAGTGTCAATATCGACCCCTCGTCACTACCTCTTCGGGGTTAGGCTAGATACTTATTGGGTACGTATTGATTTACATACTCATGCTACACTTTTGCACTAAATGTGCAGGATCTGACAGGTTTATTTGGTGGTCATTTGGGCGTGTAGGCGCAGCTATTGAGGGGACTTTATGGTGAGCTGTATTCCATGCTACGATTCGCACACAAAGTTTCCATCATAATTATTTACTTTATCTTGTCTATCTTGTATTCCAAACAGATGATGTATTGTTATTGTACTTCCTAGTAGATGCTAATGCACTTGTGACATCGGGTTTTGGGGTGTTTTAGAATTTTTTAGGGTGTGCTTTACATTGACATATTTTTACTTTATATTTTAATTAAATTGTACGTATCTTTGATTTTTAATGCATTGATCTCTCTATCTAATAAGATTCATGATTTCAAAAATAATAAAATGAATAATTAAGTTGGTAGTTTACCGTTGGTTTTTTTAATAGCGACGTTGGGCGCCATCACGACCTATAGTGAGTTTTGGGTCGTGACAGACACAATAGACCTATTCTAACTTCCGGAACCAAACTCTGAGCCCAGCAACCACAAAGTCAACTCTCGGTCAAACTTCTCAACTTTCCAAACCTATAACTTTTTAACTTCCGCCAATTCGGCCAAAATGACCTACGGACCTCCAAATTAATATCCGGACACACTCCCAAGTCTAAAATTATCATACTGAGCTATCGGAACCATTAAAATTCTATTCCATAGTCATTTACACACAAGTCAACATCTGGTCAACTCTTTCATCTTAGACTTCCAACCTTGGGACTAAATGTCTCAATTCATTCTGAAACATCCCCAGAAATAAACCAAATACCCCGGCAAGCCACATAACAATAAACGAACATAGAATAAGTGATAAATGGGGGAACGAAGCTACAATACTAAAAACGACCGACCAAGTCGTTACATCATACATTTAAA
The DNA here is from genome assembly GCA_000715115.1 of Nicotiana otophora. Taxonomy (NCBI): domain Eukaryota; kingdom Viridiplantae; phylum Streptophyta; class Magnoliopsida; order Solanales; family Solanaceae; genus Nicotiana; species Nicotiana otophora. The sequence goes on along the minus strand of AWOL01S0034203.1, from coordinate 115,825 downwards.
AACTATACATTTAATTTCCCTATAGTATGTTTGAACAGACCCACTACAAACATAACCTAATTGTTTGTCAACAACATACTTATATCTAGAGATGTCAATTTTAGGTCTAACCTGTCTAAGTTTTCACAGGTTGGGTTAATAGCTAAAGTACAAACGGGTCAAAATGGGTTGAACCCATATTGACCCATCCAAAAGTTGGATTATAATGGGTTAAAGTAGTGTAACCCAATAGGTTAGAAAATGGGGGATCTTAAGCAATTACCCATGCGGCTGAAAGTATTTACCCGCCTTTACCCAAAAAGAATTTCTACCCACAAACTATTTACATTATATACCTATTGTAGTTGAAAAAAGTTGAAATCACTATCAATTTCAAAGGAACCAAATAAAGCCTTACCGTATTTCATATAGACACAACAAAAAATTTAATTTGGAGACTAAGTGCTGGAGGAGATCTTTAGCTTGAAATTTTCGACCAAATCCACTTCAAATCAACTTTATATGAACTCAAACATCATATATTCGTACAAATATTTGTAACATGTTTTAATAATATCCACCCGCATTCAAAGTTCAAATAATTATTAAGTTTTTAATTCCCAAACCAAAAGCTTCAAAGCTCCTTTAATGTGGACTAATTTTATTTTTCTTCAAGTATCAGCCACCGAATTTAGACTATAACTACGATTTTAGCTTTGTATAATAGTACCGAGATGATAATACAATAGTTGGAGTATGTTGTTATAGTATATTGTATATTATTACAGTATATTGTTATAGTATATTACATATTATTATATTATACCATTACAGTATATATTATATACTATTATAGTTTATTGTTGCAGTATAGCTATATACTCTTATAGTATATAGTAGTATATAGTATACCGAAGCGGTATACTATTAGGGTAACTGTATTAAGCTTTTAATTCTCAAACCAAAGCTTCAAAGCTTCTTCATTGGTGGACAATTTTTATTTTTATCAATTATCAGCAACCAAATTCGGACTATAACCATGATTTTAGCTCTCCACAATAACACACAAATGATTTAACAAATAGCAGCCGAAATATACTATTGTAGTATATTGTATAATATTATAATATATTTTTAGATTATATTGCATATTATTACAGTATATTGCATATTATTGCATTATACCATTACAGTATATTGTATACTATTATAGTATACCGTTGCAGTATAGTTGTGTACTCTTATAGTATATAGTATACCGAAGCGGTATACTATTGGGTAACTATATTAAGCTTTTAATTCTTAAACTAAACCTTCAAAGCTTCTTCATTGGTGGACAATTTTTATTTTTATTAATTATCAGCAACCAAATTCGGACTATAACCATGATTTTAGCTTTTCACAATAACACACAAATGATTTAACAAATAGCAGTCGAAATATACTACTGTACTATATTGAATAATAATACAATATATTATTAGAGTATATTGCATATTATTATAGTATACTATTATGGTATATTATACACTTTTATAGTATACTATAGTAGTATATTTGTATACTCTTATAGTATTTTTATACCGTAGCGGTATGCTATTGGGTAACTGTGTTCTTTAATTTTCAGCTGAAAAATGCGTTCTCAAGTACCTTAAATCAGCTCCAAATGCGACCAAATTTCACTATGAACTTCCTGAAGGGACTATAAATAATATTTTACATCACCCACTTCGAATTAAATATCAGATCTTCAAAATAAAATTTTAAATTAAAGAGCTTCAAGTCAACAATGGTGGGTTTTCAAACACACACAAAATTATTAATCTGGGAAGCTTAATATATAACCACGACAACACATGGATACATAAATATAAATAAATACACAAAATAAATACTAATATAGAAAGAGGATTTATGAGTGAAACTCGTGTAAAATAATATGAAAACTTGTCTTTTAAAATTTAGATAGAAAATTCAAAAACAAATTGAGAAAATGCATGGGTTTGTTCTAGGTTTTCATCATCCACTAAAAATATTAAGCTATGAGTATTTTTTGAAAAGGGAAAGGAATATTTAGGTGTGGGACTATGCTTGTTTAGAGAAATTGTAAAGGAAAAGGGGATTGAGTAGGCCGGAAAAATAGTTTGGGCCGCATAGGCAGAAAATGTAATCCTTTGGACTTGAGTATAAAAGGGTAAACAGTTGGAAAATTAACATAGTATAACTAACTTATACACTATATTTACTATAAATAAATATACTTTAAAATAATTATTTTACATTACTACACTTAGATTTTTGTAGGAAATATTCTCCCTATGGGTATTTCTAACCCTAGCCACTGTCTCTCCCATTTCTCACTTATGTCCTGACGTTCTCCCCTCTCTCTCCATTACTTCAGATTTATAACTTCGTAAGCCACTCTCTCTCTCTTACACACACTTTCCTAATAATTTTTATATTAAATTCATGTATCCAATTGATTAAATTCTTAATTCACCTCCTCAACTTTTCAAATTTATGTGTTTCAGTGAGCTATGGAAACCCTTTCTCTACTCTACTTTTTTAAAGTGTTTCTGATTTGTGGTTTTAGTGGTGACTTGTTTAGGGCAGTGGACTATAATGACCCGCTCGATCTTTTTGAGTATTTTAGCCTCGATCTCCTAATTTATGCTCTCTCTATGTTATATTGTGGTTACGTGACTTGTCGGGGTGCTTGGTATCGAGTTCGGGAGAGTTTCGGAGTGATATGGGACACAAAGTCTCTAACTTAGAAGTTTAAGTCATAAGAGTTGACCGTAGTTTGACTTGTGTGAAGATGACTCCGGAATAGAGTTTTGATGGTTCTAATAACTCCGTACGGTGATTTTAGTCTTAGGAGCGTGTTTGGATGTTGATTTAGAGGTCCGTAAGTCGTTTCGACACGATTTGGTGAAAGTTGGAAATGGAAGATTTTTGGGATATTTGACTGGTAGTTGACTTTATTGATATCGGGGTCGGATCCCGATTCCGGAAGTTAGAATAGGTCAGTAATATTATTTATGACTTGTATACAAAATTTTGCGTCAATCAGAGTTGTTTTGGTATGAATTGGCGTTGGTTTCGGAATTTGAAAGTTCATAGTTCATAGGCTTGAATTTGGGTTGCGATTCGTATTTTTAATGTAGTTTGATGAGATTTGAGGGCTCGGCTAAGTTTGTATCGTGTTTCAGGACTTGTTGGTATGTTGGGATTGGGTCCCGAGGACCTCAGGTGTATTTCAGGTGAGTTTTAAACAAGTTTGGGCATTTCGGCACTTTGATGATTGTTCTAGAGTAGTTGAAGTACAGAGGGCACATTTTGGAGTGCTGAGGCAAAGCCTCATGTGCGGTCGCAAACTCCCTGAGTGCGGAGGCAGTGGAAAATATGCGGACCGCCGGGGAAAATTCGCAAGCTTGATGGTCTGACTTTGGAAGCTTATATCTTTTAATCTATAAGGAAATTGGAGATGATCTAAAAATGAAAGTTGTAGTTCTTTGAGTCTAGTTTCTAGAAAATAAAACCGTTCTTCATTTGGACATCTGTACAAAAAAGTTTTGATTAATTTACTAAATCCTAGTAGTGCAGTTGCTGCTAAAGTGCGGCCGCACAATTTGGATCGCGGCCGCGGAACTTGGAAGTACAGACCGCACAAACAATATGCGGTCAACACTTTAGGAGATCGGATGTGGTACTATATAAACGAGGGTTTCATCTCATTTTTCATTTTTGGACCTAGAGTGCTCGGTTTGTGGCAATGTTTCATGGGTTTTTCGAGAAATTTTTTGGGGTAAGTGATTCTAACTCAGATTTGGTTATATTACATGAATATATCCTTGATTTCATCATTTAATTAGTGATTTGGGTTGAAAAATTGGGAAAAATGGAGAAACCTTCTTAGGCCAAATTTTGGGGATGTGAGGGAGATTTTGATATCGGATTTGAGTAAATTTGGTATGGTTGGACTCGTGGTTGAATGAATGTTCGAATTTTGTAACTTTCATCGGATTCCGAGACGCGAGCCCGGGTGACGTTTTTGGTCAATTTTTCAATTCTTTGCAAAGATCGTAATTTCATAGTTTAAATTAATTTTCTATAGTTATATTTATAGTATGAAATTATATTGCCTAGATTCGAGCCGTTCGGAGTTGGAAAATTGAGGAAAAGGCCTTCTAGTTGATTGATTTAGCGTGGTTTGAGGTAAGTGACATATCTAACCTTCTGTGCGGAAAATTCCCTTTAGGATTTGGTATTGTTGTGATAATTGTGATATGTGAAAGCCGTATACTCAAGGTGACGAGTGCATACACGGGCTAAATATAAAATTTCCAATTTTTAGCTATGTAGGTTCCTTTCATGATTTAATTGAGTTACTTTAACATGTTGTAGTCACCGTACTTAGTGTAATTTCACATGTCTACTTGTCTTATCTCTTATTTGCAACTTGTCCTACATGTTTAGTTGAATTACTTATTTTTCTTTAATTCTGTATCCATTATTTAACTGTGGGATTCTTTACTTGAAATTTTCTATCCTTGGAATATCTTGTTGTTGAGTTTGGTATTGAGTTGCAAAGGCTGTGGTTACTATTGAGCCAAAGTGTAAGTTGTGAAATATCATTTATTAAGTTACTCTTCGGTTTCTATTGTTGAGACTTTATGTACATTGTGATTGAGCCGTGGGCTCCTTATTGTGTTGTTGGCTTTTTCTAGCAAGTGTGATATTGGTCACTTGAGGATTGCATGAGGTTTCTGTCGTGCTATTGTTACTATTGATATGCATATGGTGGTATAAGATCTGAGTGTTGAAACGCATGCTGTGAGATAAGGTGGGCTTAATACACGTGGCTAGTAGGGGAACTACTAGAAGTCATGTAGTGTGATAAGGTGGGCTAAAACGCGGGGTGTTATTTCGAAAAAATAAATTTTCAAAACTAAATGTAAAGGCTCCCGCGGTGGTATAAGGAAAAGACTGTGGGTTACTTTCATAGCTCGAGACTACGAGGCGGTACCTCAGTAGTGGCCCTTGTTGATCTTTCTTTAATTGTTGTCTTTGCCTTGGTTGTTTGTTTCCTTAACGTGTAAATCCTTGTTTCCTTCCGTGTTGTATGAACTGTCTTAGTTCTGTGTTGTTAACTTTCCATAAATTCCTTATTTGTTTTATTTCCTTTGTCATTATCATTATATCGTTATATCTTTCGTCTTGTTTCTTATTATCTCCAATAGGCCTTTGGCCTGATCTCGTCACTGCTCTACCGAGATTAGGCTTGGCACTTACTGGGTACCGTTGTGGTGTATCTGTACTACGCTTATGCACATGCTTTTGTGCATATCCATGTACATCTTACCAGTCCCGGCACTAGTGCGCTGAGTTGCATTTGGAGACTTCAAGGTACTCCTGCCCGCATCCGCAGGCCTCGGAGTCCCTTTTTATCATGTTCTTCTTTATTTCATTTCACTTTTATAGATAGTGATGTATAGGATTGTTCAGCATTGTACTTAGATCTTATGACTTATATTTCACCAGGTTTTGAAGAGGTGTACGTATTGAGTTTATAGATTTTATTTATGAAATTGTGGGAGTTTTGAAATTCTTAGCTTTTATTTAATGTTTTCGCATATTGTTAGGCTTACCTAGTCTTAGAGACTAGGTGTCGTCACGACATCCTACGGAGGAAATTTTGGGTCGTGACAAGTTGGTATCAGAGCTCTAGGTTCATAGGTGTCATGAGTCACAAGCAGGTTTAGTAGAGTCTCATGGATCGGTACAGAGACGTCTGTACTTATCTTTGGGAGGGTATGGAACTGTTAGGAAAATTCGCACTGCTTTGATTCCTTATCGTGCAAAATTGTTGACTTCGGGATTCTAAACTTCTGTATTTCTATTCTCTCACATATGGTTAGGACACGCACATCCAGATTAGATGACCAGACACCCGCTCCCCCTGCTAGAGCCGCGAGAGGCCGGGGCCGAGATAGAGGTTGAGGACTTCTACGTGGTGCGGCCAGAGCACCTGTACGAGCTGCTACAGAGGAGCCACTAATAGCTCCAGTTGGAGAGCAGGCACCTGAGATGTCTGTTATTGCCCCAGCACTCCAGGAGACTCTCGCCTAGTTTCTGAGCATGTCCAGCACTTTAGCTCAGGCAGGGTTGATCCCACTTGCTCCTGCCACATCTCAGGCCGGGGGAGGAGCACAGACTCCCGCCGCCCGCATCCTAGAGAAGCGGGTCTAGGTTTATTAGGTCCCATAGGTCATACCAGTGTAGCCGGTCGCCCCAGTTCAACCCGAGGCTAGGGCAGCAGCTACTGAGGGGGAGTAGCTCGGACTCGAGAGGTACAAGAAGTACAACCCTCCTACTTTCAGCGGCTTAGTTTCAGAGGATGAACTGGGTTTTTTTGAAGAGTGCCAATGTATCCTCTGTACTATGGGTATTGTGGAGTCTAGTGGGGTTGGTTTCACTACATTCCAGCTTAAGGGAGTGGCTTATCAATGGTGGCGAGCATATGAGTTGGGTAGTCCGGCCGAGGCAGCTTCACTCACTTGGACTCAATTCTCGGATATGTTCTTAAGGGAGTTTATTCCCTAGAGTCTCGGAGATGCATGGCGCGCAGAGTTTGAGCAGTTGCACCAGGGTTCTATGACCGTGTCAGAGTATGCAGTCCGGTTCAATGATTTTGCTAGGCATACACCAGCCTTGGTTGCAACTGTTAGAGAGCGAGTCCATCGATTTATCGAGGGGCTCAACCCCGGTATTAGATTTAGCATGGCCCGAGAGTTGGAGATGGACATCGCATACCAGCAGGTAGTGGGGATCGCTAGGAGATTGAAGGGTATGTAGACCCGGGAAAGAGAGGAGAGGGAGGCCAAGAGGCCTCGAGATTTTGGTACTTATAGTGGTACTTGTGCCCCAGTAGCAGCTCGTCATGGTAGAGGATATGTGAGTCTCCCTTTTCATTCAGAACTTACAGCCTCCAACGGTATTTCGGTCACTCCTAGGCCTCAGGCTCCCTGTTATGCACCACCATTGTCTAGTGTACCTCCTGCACTGCTTGCAGTTGTCAGTCCAGCCGATCAGGCCCGATCTAGCCACAACAGCCACGTCCTCCGAGAGCTTGTTTTGAGTGTGGTTACACTCGTCATATGGTGAGGGAATGCCCCAGACTCAGGAGGGGTGCACCTCCACCGACTACTCAGGCTCTACGTATTCCACCGAATCCTCAAGCTTTTCAATCCATGGTTGCCGCACCAGTTGCCACTCCACTGGCACATCCAGCTAGAGGTGGAGGTCGGGTAGGTAGGGGTCGCCCTACAGGGGAAGGCCGGGCCAGATATTATGCTCTTCCTACTAGGATGGAGGTAGTTGCATCTGACTCAGTCATCACATGTATTGATCCAGTCTGTCATACACATGCATTAGTATTATTTGATCCAGGCTCCACTTATTCCTATATGTCATCTTACTTTGCTCCATATTTAGGTGTATCCCGTGATTCCTTGAGTTCTCCTATCTATGTGTCCACACCTGTGGGAGATTACCTTATTGTTGACTATGTGTATCGGTCGTATTTGGTTGTTCTTAGTGGCTTTTAGACCAGAGCTAATTTATTGTTGCTCTGTATGGTAGATTTTGATGTTATCTTGGGCATGGACTTGTTGTCACCCTATCATGCTATTCTTGATTGTCACGCCAAGACAGTGACGTTGGCTATGCTAGGTCTGCCATGATTAGAGTGGAGGGGTACTTTAGATTATGTTCCTAGCAGGGTTATCTCATTCCTAAAGGCTCAGCGGATAGTTGAGAAGGGGTGTGATGCGTATCTAGAATATGTGAAGGATGTAAGTGTTGATACTCTTACCGTCAAATCGGTCACGGTAGTAAGAGATTATCCCAATGTATTCTCGGCGGATCTTCCGGGCATGCCGCCCAACAGGGATATCGATTTTGGTATTGATTTGTTACCGGACAGTCAGCCCATTTCTATTCCTCCATATCGTATGTCCCCACTAGAGTTGAAAGAGTTAAAGGAGCAATTGCAGGAGTTGCTTGATAAGGGTTTGTAAAGAAGAAGGATGGTTTTATACCCATGTGCATTGATTATCGCTAGTTGAACAAGGTTACATTGAAGAACAGGTATCCATTGCCATGTATTGATGACCTATTTGATCAGCTATAGGGTGCTAGAGAGTTCTCCAAGATTGACTTACGTTTAGGCTATCATCAGTTGAAGATTCGGAAGCCAAATATCCCTGATACTGCCTTCGGGACTCGGTATGGTCATTACGAGTTCCTTGTGATGTCTTTTGGGATGAACAACACCCCAGAAGCATTTGTGCACTTGATGAACAGTGTATTCCAGCCTTATCTTGACTCATTCGCATTGTGTTTATTGACAATATTCTGGTGTACTCCCGGAGCTGGGAGGATCATGAGCAGCATCTGAGGACTGTGCTATAGACTTTGAGAGAAAAGAAGTTATATGCAAAATTTTCAAAGTGTGAATTCTAGCTTGATTTAGTGGCAATTTTGGGTCATGTAGTGTCGAGTGAGGGGATCAAAGTAGATCCGAAGAAGATTGAAGCAGAGCAGAGTTGGCACAGACCGTCTTCAGCTACGGAGATCCGAAGTTTTCTTGGTTTGGCGGGGTATTACAGTCGATTTGTAAAGGGTTTCTCATCTATTGCAGCGCCTAACCAGATTCACCTAGAGGAGTATGAGGAGAGCTTTTCAAAAGCTCAATACAGCTTTGACTACAGCCCCGTGTTGATGTTGCCTTCGGGTTCGGGATCTTATACTGTATATTGTGATGTGTCGCGTATTGGTCTGGTGCAGTGTTGATGTAGGACGGTAGTGTAATTACTTATGCGTCTAGATAACTTAAGGTACATGAGAAGAACTATCTTGTCCATGACCTCGAGTTAGCAGCTATTGTTCATGCCTTGAAGATCTAGAGACACTATTTGTACAGTGTCCCTTGTGAGGTCTACACCGACCACCAGAGTCTACATCATCTATTCAAACAGAAGGATCTTAACTTGCGGTAGCGGAGGTGGTTATAGTTGCTTAAGGACTATTATATCACCATTCTATATCATCCCGGAAAGGCCAATGTTGTGGCCGATGCCTTGAGTTGCAAGGCGGAGAGCTTGGATAGTTTAGCATATCTACCGGTAGTAGAGAGGCCATTAGCCTTGGATGTCCAGACCTTGGCCAACCAATTTGTTAGATTGGATGTTTCTGAGCCGAGCCGAGTTTTCGCTTATGTGGTTTCTCGGTCTTCGCTTTATGATCGTATCAGAGAGCGCCAATATGACGACCCTCATCTTCTTGTCCTGATGGACGTAGTTCAGCACGGTGATACTAAGGAGGTCACTACTAGGGATAACGGTATATTACGGATATAGGGCAGGCTATGTGTGCCCAATGTATATGGCTTTCGGGAGTTGATTCTCCAGGAGGCTCACAGTTCGCGGTAGTCCATTTATACGGGTGCCGCCAAGATGTATCAGGACTTGAGGCAGCACTATTGGTGGAGGCATATAAATAAGTACATAGTGGAATATGTAGCTCAGTGCCTAAACTGTCAGCAGGTGAAGTATGAGCATCAGTGGCCTGGTGGATTGCTTTAGAGGTTAGATATCCCAAAGTGAAAATGGAAGCGGATTACTATGGATATTTTTGTTGGGCTCCCATAGACTTAGAGGAAGTTCGATGCAGTTTGGGTGATTATGGATAGGTTGACCAACTCATCTCATTTTATTCCAGTGATGACTACTTATTCTTCAAAGAAGCTTGCTCGGGTTTATATTCGTGAGATTGTCAGGCTTCATGGCGTGCCGGTATCTATCATCTCTGACCGGGGTATGCAGTTTACATCGCGGTTCTGGAGGGCCGTTCAGCATTAGTTAGGCACGCGGGTGGCATTGAGTATAGTATTTCACCCTCAAATGGATGGACAGTCTGAGCGCACTATTCAGATATTGAAGGATATGCTTCAATCGAGTGTGATGGAGTTTGGGGGTACTTGGGATCAGTTTTTGCCGCTTTTGGAGTTTGCCTATAATAACAGTTACAAGTCGAGCATCCAGATGGCCCCGTATGAGGCTTTGTATGGTAGGCGGTGCCGGTCTTTGGTGGGTTTGTTCGAGCCTGGTGAGGCTAGGCTATTGGGTACAGACTTGGTTCAGGATGCTTTGGAAAAGGTTAAATTAATTCAAGATTAACTTCGTACAACCTAGTCCAGACAAAAGAGTTATACGGATCGAAATGTTTGCAACGTTGCATTCATGGTTGGGGAGAGGGTCTTGCTCTGGGTTTCGCCCATGAAGGGTGTTATGACGTTCGGGTAGAAGGGAAAGCTGAGCCCTAGGTATATCGGACCTTTTGAGATTCTTGAGAGGGTTGAAGAGGTGGATTACAGACTTGCACTACCACCCAGTCTAGCTGTAGCTCATCCAGTATTCCATGTTTCTATGCTCCGAAAGTATCACGACGATCCGTCTCATGTGTTGGATTTCAGCTCAGTCTAGTTGGACAAGGATTTATCTTATGTTGAGGAGTCGGTGGCCATTTTGGAGCGGTAGGTTCGAAAGTTGAGGTCGAAGAACATTTCTTCAGTGAAGGTTCAGTGGAGGGGTCATCCAGTAGAAGAGGTGACTTGGGAGACCGAGCATGATATGCATAGCCGTTATCCTCATCTTTTCACCACTTCAAGTATATCTCTATACTAGTTCAAGGACGAACGTTTTTTTAAGAAGGGGAGGATATAACGACTCGGCCTGTAGTTTTGAATATTTTAGCCTTGATCCCCTAATGCATGCTCCCTCTATGTTATATTGCGATTATGTGACTTTCTGTGGTGCTTGGTGTCGGATTCGGGAGAGTTTCGGAGTGATATAGGACACATAGTCCATAAGTTGGAAGTTTAAGTTGTAGGAGTTGAACGTCATTTTCCTTGTGTGAAGATGATTTCGGAATGGAGTTTTGATGGTTCCAATAGCTCCGTATGATGATTTAGGTCTTAGGAGCGGAGGTCCGTAAGTCGTTTCGACACGATTTGGTGAAAGTTGGAAATGCAAGATTTTTGGAAAGTTTGACCGGGAGTTGACTTTATTGATATCGGGGTCGGATCCCGATTTTCGAAGTTAGAATAGGTGTGTAATGTCATTTATGACTTATGTGCAAAATTTGGTGTCAATCGGAGTTGTTTTGGTATGAATCGGCGTTGGTTTCGAAATTTGGAAGTTCATAGTTTATAGGCTTGAATTTGGGTTGTGATTCATGTTTTTGATGTTGTTTGATGTGATTTGAGGGATCGACTAAGTTTGTATCATGTGTTGGGACTTGTTGGTATGTTGCGATGGGGTCCCGGGGACCTCAGGGTGTTTCGGGTGAGTTTTGAACAATTTTGGGCATTTTGGCACTTTGATGATTGTTCTGTAGCAGTTGAAGTACAGAGGGCACATTTTGGAGTGCTAAGGCAAAGCCTCATGTGCGGTCGCAAACTCCCTGAGTGCGGAGGAAGTGGAAAATATGCGGACCGTAGGGGAAAATCCGCAGGTTTAATGGTCTGACTTTGGAAGCTTATATCTTTTAATCTATAAGGAATTTGGAGATGATCCAAATATGAAAGTTGTAGCCCAAAAGCATATACTCACACAACTGAAACTACCGAGCCTAAGCTACAGTCTAAACCTGACCTCAAGTCCTCCAGACTAGCCTATTACCAAAACATAGAAAATACATCTCGCACCTCATCCATGGGATCCATAAGCCGTCGATGCACAGCTGATACCGACCACTCACATACGCATACGAGTAAGTGGAAGGAATTCAAAGAGTTACGCTTTAAGCTGAATCAATGTCGCACAATAAGGAAAGAAAGATAGGAAGTTTATCCAAAATGCCCTGTAGCCTCTCGAAGATAAGTATGGACGTCATCATACTGTTCCGCAAGACTCTACTAGACACTTGCTCAGGACTCATAGAACCTATGAACCTAGAGCTCTGATACCAACTTGTCACGACCTAAATTCCGACTAGCCGTGACGGCACCTAACCCAACCAACTAGGTAAGCCAGTTAACAACAAACCAGTTCAAATGATATTTATTAAGAGAAGAAATGATAATACAACTGAACTGTTATACAAGAATGCCCAAGGACTGGTAGTACAAATCATGAGCTTCTAATATTAGATTTTTACAAAACTAAATTGAAATAAGTACAACATCTGTTTGAAATATAATTAAACAGAGTTCGAGTCTAATGCTACCAAGGACAAGTCATAGCCATAACTGGAACATAGGTACATCTTCAAATCCAACTCCCGTCGTACGCAGCAACATCAGCATCAAACATCTGCATGCAAGGTGCAGAAGTGTAGTATGAGTACAACCGACCCCATTTACTCAATAAATAACAAATCTAACCTTGGGTTGAAAGTAGTGACGAGCTAGAACAAAGATCGGAGTCCCACACCAATAGCCAACAACAATTTATAACATCATAATGAAAATGCTAAAAGAAGTAACTCGGAGATAGAGTGCTCAGCTCGTTCAAAATTCCAAAAAGAAAATAGGCATGGTTTTCAAGTATATCAGTAAAAGCCAAATCTTTTTATCGAAAGCTCTAAAACATGAGTAAGTTTGTAAAACCGTGATTTTCTTTCCAAAACTTTTCCACATGTAAATGTTTCGTTATCAAAGGGCAAGAGGAAAGTACATCTCTATGCCTACATGTCAATGTGTATGAGAAGTCATGAATGACGTGATACCATACAGCATGAGGAAAATGCATCTTTATGCCTGCATGTAAAGTGAGCATGTCGAATGCGATACAACATAGTGAACAACCATATGCATACTCTCAGAGTATAAATCCACTCATTCCTCCCAGTCACTCAGTCCTCACAGACACTCAATCCTCATAATCGCTCGGCACTCGCACTCGCACTCAATAGGTACTTGCGCTCACTGTGGGTGTGCAGACTCTGGAGGGGCTCCTTCAGCCCAAGCGCTATAATAACCTAATCATGGCATAAATCAAAATAATATGTTGCGGCGTGCAGCCCGCTCCCATAAATATCACTCACAAACAGGCCCTCGGCCTCACTCAATCATCAACCTCTCCAGTCTCTCGGGCTCACAATGTCATAAAAATAAGCCCAAATATGATGATATTATAACAAACAATAACAAAAATGATGATATGATGTATCAATAAATAGCAAAAGAGACTGAGATATGATATGAAAATGAATGAGTATGACTAAGTATGTAACTGCAATTTAAGCAAACAACACCACAGTAGATATGACCTTAGTGGGTTCCAACAAAATTAGCATATAGCCTAAACATGGTTTCTAACATGGATCACATCTCAATTACTCTAACACGTAGAAATTTCATGGATAAAAATAAGATTAGGTAACTACACAGTACCACAGAAATAACCGAGTCATAATTCACACGGTGCACGCCCACACGCCCGTCACCGAGCATGTGCGTCACCTCAATACTTGAACACATATCACGTATATTCAGGGGTTCATACCCTCAGCACCAAGTTTAGAAGGGTTACTTACCTCAAACAAGCCAAATCCAACTCCAAGCAAGACAAACGAATCTCCAAAAATGCCATCTCACACGTACCGACCTCCGGACGGCTCGAAACTAGCCAAAAGCAACTCAAATGCATCAAATAATGCCAAAGGAAACAAACTCAATTGATAAAGATCGAATTTTTAATCAAAGGCCCAAAATAATCCCAAACATCAAACCTAGGCCCGTACCTCGGAACCCGACAAAACTTATAAAATCCGATAACCCATTCAATTAGGAGTCCAACCATACAAGTTTCACTCAAATCCGACTCTGAATCGATGTTCAAAACTCAAAAACTCACTCAATGAAACTTTAGGCAAAACCCCCCAAATTTTCTCTTTTGAAATCATTAGCCAATTACCAAAAACGAAGATAGATTCATGATATAAAATCAAAAATGAGTAGAGAACACTTACCCCAATCCACATGGTGAAAATTACTTCACGAATCGTCTCAATTCGAGCTCCATAGCTCCAATTATGATAAAATGGCTGAAACCCCCGAAATAGAGTACTTATAATTCTGCCTAGGCATTCCTCTTACGCGAATGTGGAAACTCCATCGCGTTCACGATGAACAAATATAATCTACCACCAAAATACTCTACGCGTTCGCGGCATATCCATCGCGAATGCGATTCACAACAGCTCTACCTTACGCGATCATGTAAGCTACTTCGCGAACGCGAAGGCATACCCCCCAATCCCAGCTTCTCAGGTCTACCCTACGCGAACGCAGGCATAAGGGCGCTAACGCGATGCCCAGACCTCACAAAGGTGAGCGAATGCGATGCCACTGGCACGAACACGATGAATGAAAAAGTCTAGCTCCTCTGATACACTATGCGATCGCGTCCTAGTCTCTGCGATAGCGAAGAAGGTTTGAAACACTATCAAACAGCAACTACCAGCAGTGCCAAAATAAAGGAAAATGATCTGAAGACCATCTGAAACACGCCCGAGCCCCTCGGGACCCCGTCCGAACATTCCAACAAGTCTCATATCATAACACGGACTTACTCAAGGCCTCAAATCATGCATAACAACATCGAAATGATGAATCGCACCTCGAATCGAACTTAATGAACTTTGAACTTTTCAACTTTCACAACTCGTGCCGAAACATATCAAATCAACTCGGAATAAACTCAAATTTTTCACACAAATCTCAAATGACATAACGAAGCTATTCCAATTCTCGGAACCACAATCTGAATCTGATATCCTCAAAGTCAACCCCCGGTCAAACTTATGAACTTTCCACACCTTCAAATTTCCAACTTTTGCCGATTTGTGCCGAACCTTCTAGAAATATCCCAATGCTAATCTGGGCATACAACTAAGTCCAAAATCACCATCTGGACCTAATGAAACCATCAAAACTCTGTTCTGAGGTCAAATTTACATAAGTCAAACTTGGTCAACTGTTCCAACTTAAAGCTTCAATAATGAAATTCATTCTTTCAAATCGATTTTGAATAACCTGAAAACCACAACCAACAATTCACACAAGTCATAATATATCATATGATGCTGCTCAAGACTTCAAATAGCTGAACGGAATACAGATGCTCAAAATGACCGGCCGGGTCATTACATCCTCCCCCACTTAAACATATGTTCGTAGTCTAACGAGCTAAGAGTTATTCCAAAGCCATCAACCCGTCGTGTAACCTTACCATGCACATACCCGGGGGTGATCCCACATCACCCTATTCCATATAGGACCGACAACATAACATAACTGAAGATCATTACTTCAACCTTAGCTCGTAATCCACAGAATCTAATTTCCAACGTCCGAAATTTCTTACAAGACCCGAACTTAGTATTTACACGCTGTATAAGTCAAAACAAGTTGTATCAAGCCATGACCACAACCCAAGATGCATTCACATGATATACCACATGACTCGCATACTCGTAGAAAAATGTTTGATCACGGTAACTTCTCGAAACAAACCCGACACCGGTAATAAATCTCATATCAAATATAACCTTGTTCTAAAACCTTCGTACACTTCCAATGATGAAAGAAACACGCAGAAACTCATAACCACTTATTAGATCAACAAGTCATGGAGCTATCTCTCCTTCGACAAGAACTATAGCCAATTTCTACGCCGATCAGCGACATTATCCTTCCAAATATACCGCAAACATATCTGATAGCACCCATTCTAGGTCCAATGACCTCACCTTATCACACAACCACTCTAGTGACATGCCTCATCAATACAACCTAAATCCACAACCGTGCAATCCATGCACCAATAAGCAATAATTCAAAGGTACCCAAAACAGAAAATGACTCAAATGAGAGAACTGTCCCGCAAACCCATCAAGCACCACCTCAACCGCAATGCTACAAACCCATCATACATAGTAGAACCAAGACACGCGAATCTAACACAAAGGATCATATCCTAACTTAACCTAGCTAAAATGTGTGACCCCATCCAAACACGGGTCCATATGAAATACCTCAAGCCACCATGCTCAAAATCAACAATTACATGCAATTCGACAGCAAATACACAAAGTGTATGACCATAACCACGGAGAAGAAAATAGCACAATATACCACAGTCCAGAGAGAACATAACCAAGGCGCAATCAATCATTCGACACCCCAATACCCATCTCGCCCAAATCCCACTACAAGACCCAAACAGAACTGCACCATGTGTGCTTATAACCAACAAATCACAACCCCTTGTAGCATAGAAGAGTAACACATAGATCATATCATAACATGAATAAGCTCAACTCTAACCGAATGGCACATCCCCCAATAATAGTAGTACGGAGTCGACCAATCCGACCCGGTGTAGAATACACATCCTCGTTGGGCCTACCAATGGGCTACAATCAACTCTGGTCATCCACAAATAGATAAATAATCCTTTGAAAGTCCACAATGAGCTAACCATAACATATACTATCATCTGGCTAGCTTTGGCCACATATTCACAGTCCACAACCACAAAACAATCTACTTCTCAGAACTCCTGGTCTCCAAATCCATAGAACACACGAATCACCATATGTGATCCCAACTCCACCGCCCGAATGTCTAACACATCTCTCATACACGATCATCCCACGAGGAATACTTCTAAAATTCTTCCGTGCCACATAGTAAAAATCTAAATATCAACAGTCAATCAACCAGGTAAGTATCGCAATACCAATGAAGCATCCGTAAGTCAACACACAGTGTGCTTTCTGAAATGTGCACCCCTCTCAGGAATTACCAAGTAGTTATAACATTCATCTAAATATCTGAAATTGTCCATGCCGTCCAAAATTCATGACCTTTCCTCCAAATCCGGACCATGACCTTGCACATGCAAACCTCAGCCCCCATACAACACACTTCATCTATCATGCCATCATATGAAAAGTACGAGAATCTCATAATCAACTATGAGTCCAGCAGAATACATACCCGATCAGTTTGAAATCTTCCATTTGATCCAATCCAGGAGAAAATTATAATACGCAACATGCTCTTCACGCCGGTAGGAAATATCCATCTCAAACCATGGTAAAAACCATTGAGAACTCTTCAAAACCCATTTGCACATAACCATGCCATCAGAACTGAATATCTCTAATTCAACCAAGTTGCGCAGGTCTCCAAACCCAAGATTATTGCCACAAAATACCTGTAGAGACTCACCACATCATAGGTACCCAAGGAACCATCCATACCCATTACCATACTGATCTAACCTACTACCAAGTTGTCCTATTCTCCCAGTTCCTTCCGAATTACCCACAAGTTGACACTCCTCATCGCCATAATACCATGATCCTCAACCAAAACTCACCTCGTAAGATCCTAGAATAAAACCACACCGCCCTAAGGCCCATAAGCTGATGTATTCCCTCTTAAGCACCTCAAAAGTAACATAACCGAGACACCCACTCTGAAGAAACCTTATGTGAATCCAAAACCATTTCCTTCACTTTCCTGACATTGAAATGTAGAATCCATAATGATATAAAAATGCCACAAGTCTCGACACCATCCAACTTAAATCTCAGATTCTAGACATATACAAATTCGCAAAATTCTCAATTTCTACATATAAATCTTGAATCTATTAGAATCTTCTCGAGAGTCATCCACTCTTCTCAAATCTCAATTGCACCGACCAAATAGGCCGAAATACATGTGCCTCATTAGCACAATAACACCCAAAGAAGTGATCCACACCTTTAAGCAACCGAGCAATTTCCTACTTCACGCGCACTACATCCTTCACGAATAATAACTCAATCATCCCATGATTCTCATATACCCATAAAGTGTAACATAACCCCTATCCAGAAATTCCTTTACTCGAATCATCTTTGATATCAACCTCCGCAAGTCACATCTGATTCACAAATATGCCTCAAATCGAAACCATCACAATACATAACCATGCAATCAAATCGGTGATAGCAGACTCCCCCACTTGGCTCAAAGCCATGGAATAAAACATCTGATAACTCATAATACCCATACTTTATTACTGCC
The DNA here is from genome assembly GCA_000715115.1 of Nicotiana otophora. Taxonomy (NCBI): domain Eukaryota; kingdom Viridiplantae; phylum Streptophyta; class Magnoliopsida; order Solanales; family Solanaceae; genus Nicotiana; species Nicotiana otophora. The sequence goes on along the minus strand of AWOL01S0034203.1, from coordinate 97,695 downwards.
ATAGTCCCACACCGAATTTCAACTCAATCTTTCATAAGCTCATGTAACACAAACCATCTAATACCTCAAATAATCTATAAATATGGCATTCATTCTCGTGACGGTCAGGTCAACTATTACAACCGATCCAACTCAAATCACACAAATATGACCTACTGATAGGAAAGAAAGCCTCCACATAACATCATATGGATCACACATCTATAAATTACCCCGCATGTGATAATCCACCTGCTTAGTCTCAAACTGACATCTCTCTATACCCTTTCACAGCCACGACTATTGAGCAGTCCCTTAATCTTCTCGAGTCTGAACTCATCAACAAGACATGTAAATGTTTCATTATCAAAGGGCATGAGGAAAGTACATCTTTATGCCTACATGTCAATGTGTATGAGAAGTCATGAATGACGTGATACCATACAGCATGAGAAAAATGCATCTCTATGCCTGCATGTCAAGTGAGCATGTCGAATGCAATACAACATAGTGAACAATCATATGCATATTCTCAGAGTATCAATCCACTCATTCCTCCCAATCACTCAGTCCTCACAATCGCTCGGCACTCGCACACGCACTCAATAGGTACCTGCGCTCACTATGGGTGTGCACACTCCGAAGTGGCTTTTTCAGCCCAAGCGCTTTAAAAAGACAATCATGGAATAAAACAAAATAACATGCTACGGCTAAATATAGTTTCTAATATGGATCACAGTTCAATTGCTCTAACACATAGAAATTTCATGGATAAAAACAAGATTAGGTAACTATACAGTACCACAGAAATAACCGAGTCATAATTCACACGGTCCACGCCCACGCCCACGCCCACACGCCCGTCACCTAGCATGTGCGTCACCTCAATACCTAAACACATATCACGTATATTTAGGGGTTCATACCCCCAGCGCCAAGTTTAGAAGTATTACTTACCTCGAACAAGACAAATGCAATGCCAAGCAAGCTAAATAATGCTCCAAAAATACCATCTAGCGCGTACCGACCTCCGGACGGCTCGAAACTAGCCAGAAGCAACACAAATACATCAAATAATGCCAAAGAAAACAAACCCAATCGATAACGATCGAATCTTTAATCCAAAGTCCAAAATCATCCCAAAGGTTAAACCTGGGGCCGCACCTCGGAACCCAACAAAATTCACAAAATCCGACAACTCATTTAATTAGGAGTCCAACCATACTAGTTTCACTCAAATATGACTCCGAATCGATGTTCAAAACTCAAAAATTCACTTTATGAAACTTTAGGCAAAAACCCCCAAATTGTCTCTTTTGAAATCATCAGCCAATGTCCAAAAACGAAGATAGATTCATGATATAAAATCAAAAATGCGTAGAGAACACTTACCCCACTCCACATGGTGAGAATTACTTCACGAATCGTCTCAATTCAAGCTCTATAGCTCCAATTATGATAAAATGGTTGAAACCCCCGAAATAGAGTACTTATAATTCTGCCTAGACATCCTCTTACGCGAACGCGAAAACTCCATCGCGTTCGCGATGAACAAATATAATCTACCACCAAAATACTCTACGTGTTCGCGGCATATCCCTCGTGAATACGATTCACAACAACTCTACCTTACGCGATCGCGTAAGCTACTTTGCGAATATGAAGGCATACCCCCCAGTCCCAGCTTCTCAAGTCTACCTTACGCGAACGCAATCATAAGGGAGCGAACGCGATGCCCGGACTTCACAAAGGTGCGCGAATGTGATGCCACTGGCGCGAACACGATGAAGGAAAAAGGTCATCTCCTCTAATGAACTACACGATCGCATCTCAATCTTCGTGATCATGAAGAAGGTTTGAAACACCAGGAAACAGCAGCTTCCAGCAGTGCCAACATGAAGGAAAATGATCTGAATACCTTCCTAAACACGCCCGAGCCCCTCGGGACCCCGTCCGGACATTCCATAAAGTCCCATATCATAACAGGGACTTACTTGATGCCTCAAATCATGCATAACAACATCAAAATGACGAATCGCTCTTCGAATTGAACTTAATGAACTTTGAACTTATCAACTTTCATAATTCATGCCGAAACATATCAAATCAACTCGGAATAAACTCAAATATTTCACACAAGTCCCAAATGATATAACGAAGATATTTCAATTCCAGGAACCACAATCCGAATTCGATATCCTCAAAGTCAACCCCCGATTAAATTTATGAACTTTTCACACCTTCAAATTTTTAACTTTCGCCGATTTGTGCCGAACTTTCTAGAGACATCCCAATGCTAATACGGGCATACGATCGAGTCTAAAATCACCATCTGGACCTAACGGAGCAATCAGAACTCCGTTCCGGGGTCAAATTTATATAAGTCCAACTTGGTCAACTCTTCCAACTTAAAGCTTCAATAATGAAATTTATTCTTCCAAATCGATTCCGAATAACCTGAAAACCAAAATTAACGATTCACACAAGTCATAATACATCATACGATACTGCTCAAGACTTCAAATAGTTGAACGGAATGTAGATGCTCAAAATGACTGGCCGGATCGTTACACGTTCGGAGTGGGAAAATCGAGGAAAAGGCCTTCTAGTTGATTGATTTAGCGTGGTTTGAGGTAAGTGACTTGACTAACCTTGTGTGGGAAAAATTCTCCTTAGGATTTGGTATTTTTGTGATAATTGTGATATGAAAAAGCCGTGTACGTAAGGTGACGAGTGCGTATATGGGCTAAATGTGAAATTTTCGGTTTTTAGCTATGTAGTTTTCTTTCATGCTTTAATTGAATTACTTTAACATGTTGTAGTCACCGTACTTAATCTAATTTCACATGTATACTTGTATTATCTCTTATTTGCAATTTGTCCTACATATTTAGTTGAATTACTTTTTTTATAATTCTGTATCCATTATTTAACTGTGGGATTCTTTACTTGAAATTTGCTATCCTTGGAATATCTTGATGTTGGTATTGAGTTGCAAAGGCCGTGGTTACTATTGAGGAAAAGTATAATTTGTGAAATATCATTTATTGAGTTACTCCCCGGTTGCTATTGTTGAGACTTTGTGTACATTATGGTTGAGTCGTGGGCTCCTTATTGTGAAATGTTGTTATTGTTGGCTTTTTCTGGCAAGTATGATATTGGTCACTTGAGGTTTGCACGAGGCTTCTGTCGTGCTGTTGTTACTATTGATACGCATGCGGTGGTATAACGTCTGGGTGTTGAAACGCATGCGGTATGATAAGGTGGGCTTGATACGTGTGGCTAGTAGGGGAACTACTAGAAGCCATGCGATGTGAAAAGGTGGGCTAAAACGTGGGGTGCTATTTCAGAAAAATAATTTTTCAAAACTAAATGTAAATGCTCCCGCGGTGGTACAAGGAAAAGACTGTGAGTTACTTTTATAATTCGGGACTACTAGGCGGTACCTCGGTAGTAGCCCTTATTGATATTTCTTTAATTGTTGTATTTGCCTTGGTTGTTTGTTTTCTTAACGTGTAAATCCTTGTTTCCTTCCGTGTTGTATTAACTGTCTTGGTTCTGTGTTGTTAACTTTTCGTAAATTTCTTATTTGTTTCATTTCCTTTGTCATTATCATTATATCGTTATATCTTTCGTCTTGTTTCTTATTATCTCCAGTAGGGACTTGGCCTGACCTCGTCACTACTCTACCGAGGTTATGCTTGGCACTTATTGGGTACCGTTGTGGTGTACTCATACAACGCTTCTGTACATACTTTTGTGCAGATCCAGGTACATCTTACCAATCCCGGCACTAGTGCGCTGAGTTCCATTTGGAGACATCAAGGTACACCTGCCCCGTCCGCAAGTCTCGGAGTCCTTTTCTATCTTGTTCTTCTTTATTTCATTTCACTTTTATAGACAGTGATGTATAGGATTGTTCAGCACTCTACTTAGAGCTTGTGACTTATATCTCACCAGGTTTTGGGGAGGTGTACGTATTGAGTTTACAGATTTTATTTATGAAATTGTGGGAGTTTTGAAATTCTAAGCTTTTATTTAATGTTTTCGCATTTTGTTAGGCTTACCTAGTCTTAGAGACTAGGTATCGTTATGACATTCTACGGAGGGAATTTGGGGTCGTGAAACGGATGGTGACCATGGTTTTTACTATCTATTTTCCCTCCCCTACCTCTTTCGTCTTCTACTTTTTACAGATATGTGTCGTCTTTTTTATTGATATAACTTTTTCATCAAAATTGTATTCATTGATACAGTTATTATGTGCGAACAAATACAATGTATTATTGTATGTACTCTTTATTTTTAAGTATAAACACAGTGGTATTTCTCAAATCTTTCCAGCTCAGATTTGGCCCGATTTGGGTGTATTTTTTGGTATTTTGCCTGCATTTTATGTATTTCGGAGGATATTTTGCAAATTCTTGTATTTTTTGAATATATATTGTTTGAATAAAACTGAATTGAATACGGTGAATTGAATACATTGTAAAAGTAGAAATTGAATAAATACAATAAATTGAATACAACTGAATATCCCTGTATTTTTTGAATTTTTGTTGTTTGAATACAGTCGAATTGAATACAATACAAAAGCGAGTGAATATCGTTAGTTGAATACAATCAAATATCTCTGTATCTTTTAAATTTATTTTTTAATACAGCCAAATTGAATACAGTAAATTGAATACAGTGGAATATACCAAAATTGTATTCATTGATACAGTCTATCTTACGCGCACGAATACAGAAAATACAAGCTCCTGGCAAAGTAAGTTTTGCTATAGATAGTAAATATGGAAACAGTAGTTGTGCCGCATAAATAGCCTCTAAACTATGATGGTTTCTGAAAATTCCTCGTGTTAATTTATTTATTTATTATAACTTTTATTTGTGTTTTCCTGCTCAATTTTTGCTATTTCTTAGGTTACTATAGGATCAACTCTAGCGTTGCAATAATGCCAATATTGTTTCTCACGTTAAATATTAGATATTTTTCAGCTTTTTTCAGACAAATCTTTTTAGATTTTTCCGTTTAGCCGTTTTAAAATTATTGTTATTTAGAAAAAAATATTTAGTTAGCATGGTAACTAGTTTTGTGGTCCTACATGTGAAAGTTTAAATGTATAGTAAATATTAAGTTGACAAATAAAATTAGATTTTAATTAGATTTAGAAGAGATCCACTAAAGCTTTGAAATATTAATAGATCAAGTTGGTCGGATTGAGTTATGACCCTATATTTGACCCAACTTAACCCAACCTATTTTAATCCAACAACTTTGGGCGGGTTGGGTCTTAACCCGTTTTATTAATTTGACATGTTTTTTGACCAGCCCAAATTGACTCGCCCCGCCCATTTGCCCCTCTAGTTTAATTCTAAACTATAATCCTAAGATTGAAAGAATAGAATAATCAAATATGATATTGGTGGGATTTAATTCCACCTTAGTGCAACTAAACTTTGCATCATTTAGTAGCAAGGTTTTAATTAGAGTTTCTTCTTACCACAATATTCACGATGACAGCATCCTAACAAAATATGGTTTTGGATTGTCGATCAAACTTAGGAATACACATTAGATTCAATGTCTTCTTCATGTGGTTGTGTACAAGACAATTGGTGAACATGAGAAGTGCACAAATTTATCAAACAGGAAGGGTCGGACTTAGGGGTGGTAAATGAGCTGTTTGGGCTTTATTTAAGCTGGTCATGATTGGCTGACTCATTAAATGGGTCATTGCCCAACCTTATCCAAAGTTCATTTGGGTTAAGATGTGCTGGGTCAAGATGGGTTAAACAATGAGTTGTAACTCAACCCGCCCAAATTGACCCAAATCTATACAATATTCTCAATGAATACTTTCTTTCTTGTTGTAGATAAAATATTCTTTTGTTTCAATAAAAAGAGTATTTTCTTTTCATGATGTAGAAAAAATAATATTTTTTTTCGCAAAATGAGTATTTTCTTTGCATGTTGTAGAAAAAGTATTTTCCTTTAATGTTGTAGATAAAATATTTTCTTTTTCATTTCAACAAAATGAATATTATCTATTTATGATGTAGAAAAAATATTTTTTTTTATTTTAATAAAATAAGTACTTTCTTTTCATGATGTTATAAAAGTATTTTCTTTTTCACAAAATGAGTACCTTCTTTTCATGTTGTAGAAAAAGTATTTTCTTTCATTTCAATAAAATAAATACTTTTTTTCATGATATAATAAAAGTATTTTCTTTTTCACAAAATGAGTACCTTCTTTTCATGTTGTAGAAAAAGTATTTTCTTTTGTTTCAATAAAATGAATATTATCTTTTTATGATGTAGAAAAAGTATTTTCTTTCATTTCAATAAAATAAATACTTTTTTTCATGATATAATAAAAGTATTTTCTTTCATTTCAATAAAATAAATACTTTTTTTCATGATATAATAAAAGTATTTTCTTTTTCACAAATGAGTACCTTCTTTTCATGTTATAGAAAAAGTATTTTCTTTTGTTTCAACAAAAAGAGTACTTTCTTTTCTTGATATAGAAAAATATTTTCTTTTGCACAAAATGAGTACTTTCTTTTCTTGTTGTAGAAAAAGAATTTTCTTTTAATGTTGTAGATAAAGTATTTTTTTTTATTTCAACAAAATGAATATTATCTTTTTATGATGTAGAAAAAGTATTTTCTTTTGTTTCAACAAAAAGAGTACTTTCTTTTCTTGATATAGAAAAATATTTTCTTTTGCACAAAATGAGTACTTTCTTTTCTTGTTGTAGAAAAAGAATTTTCTTTTAATGTTGTAGATAAAGTATTTTTTTTTATTTCAACAAAATGAATATTATCTTTTTATGATGTAGAAAAAGTATTTTCTTTCATTTCAATAAAATAAGTACTTTCTTTTCATGATGTTATAAAAGTATTTTCTTTCATTTCAATAAAATAAGTACTTTCTTTTCATGATGTAGTAAAAATATTTTCTTTTTCACAAAATAAGTACCTTCTTTTCATGTTGTAGAAAAAGTATTTTCTTTCGTTTCAACAAAAAAGAATACTTTCTTTTCATGATTAAAAAATATTTTTTCTTTTTCACAAAATGAGTACTTTCTTTTCCTGTTTTACAAAAAATATTTTCTTTTATTTCAACAAAGAGAATATTTTCTTTTCATGTTGTAGACAAAGTATTTTATTTCATTTAAATTGAATGAGTACTTTATTTTATTTTATTTTATTGTGATACCTAAAAAATAGCTTAGTACCGTCTTTTATTTTACTGAAATGAAATAAAGGACATTTTGTTGAAATGAAAGAAAATACTTTTTCTACGTCATGAAAAAAATCTCATTTTGTTGATACGAAAGAAAATATTTTTTTTTATATCATAAAAAAAAGTACTCTAAATAATATTTTTATATATTTATGGTGGGGGGAGGGGTCAGGTTGGGTGGTGTGTGGGTGAGAGTGGGGGTGG